>JAPSGF010000278.1:42437-89089 GCA_035772895.1 Perdix hodgsoniae | reverse complement strand
CCATCCATCCATCCATCCATCCATCCATCCATCCATCCATCCATCCAACCCTCCATCCATCCATCCATCCATCCATCCCTCCATCCATTCTTCCATCCATACATCACTGCTAGTTTAAAAAGAGATTAAAATGTAAAGTTTAGATCAATGCTCTTCAGTGAACCAAATCAAACTTTTATTCTTATTTAATAGTACAAAAATGAGTGCATAAATAAATTGTCATTAAGTAAGCTACCACTATGAGAAGGGGATTTTCACATTTATAATTTAACATGACCACTAATGTAGATTTAGTTACCGTTGCTTCACAGGTTTGCTTTCACTTCAAAGACGTCAAAGTTTGACCACAAACACCCCACGGTAGAAGAAAGTTATTTAAATGCAATCCTAAATACTGAGAATATAAAAGCTCATTTGTGTGCAGGCAGCAATTACACGGAAAAGAATGTCATTATGTTTTTCATAAATATTGAAAAACTTTCATTAAAGGTCAAATCATTTGTTAAGACTTCTTACAGGATCAAACCTGAAGGAATTTAAATATCCACTTCATAATCTTTACTTTCAGCCTTTCTCTGAATGCAAATAATTGCACTAGGCTGAGCAATTTACAACTGCCTTCAGCTATGCTTACTGAGCTACAAGAAAATAATGCAGCACTGCATGGTACAGAACTGTAACGGTGGCACATTTTTATTTAACTAACAATAGAATTTGTCCAAGCTGCTATTTTTTTTAATTTTTTTTAATTATTTTTTTTATTACTTTTCCTGAGAACTAAGCTGATAACATATTTGGGTGCTAATATGACAGAATATTAAAGACTGGAAATTCACACACAGATATTGCAAAGATGCTATGGCAGGAGCTGAGGCTTTCTGTATTTTTTTTCCTGAGCAGTGGTCTGTCATAGAAGAGCTGTCTCTACTACAGGCAAAACTGGAACTCCTTGGATAGGCTAAAAAGCTTATTTTGGGGGGGGAGAACAGCATGGGCATGACAACCACACACACCCCACTGTAAAGCATGCAAGCATCTGCCAGCTTTGACTTTGGTGTGAGTGTTCCAGGAGGGAAACGTGTGAACTTCTGCTTCATGAAACAGCAAAGCAGAAGTTTGGGGAGTACAAAAGAAAATACTAGTTGATTTTCTACGTTATCTCAATTTTCTTGCCAAAGAAATAGAATAAAATTGAATGCCAGCCATTAACAAAATCTATACTCTTTTATCTGATACTTCAGGCAGGGCCATTACATCCAGCTAATTAGTTAAAAGAAGATGAGGCCAACAAACTTTCCCAAGAAGTTTGGCATTGATGTTGCAAACTAGCTCAACAGAGTAAGCAAAACAAGAAGACATGCAGCTATCCTTTTCAATAATCTCTGTGCTACTGGAAGCTTTTGCTAGCACAATAAACAAGAAAAGCGGTGCCTCTTCCTATTCCGATAATGGAGACAAATTTAAAAAATCATTTCACGGTGGATGAACAGCCAACTTATTTGTAGCTGTGCTATCATAAAGACATTGTAAGCTTGGAATCGAAATGGGGAGAGAAACAAATGAAAGATTGGGCAGTTTGTGCTTCTGTATTTGTTGCTTCTCCCACAGTCTCTTGCATGAAATTGGGAGCTCCCCGCAACCAGTGTGCAGGCTTCTGCTCTGCGCCTGTTGATGCAACCAATGAATATTTACTTCAATAAAGGGCAAAGATAATGCACTGCATTGCAGGCTAGTTTCTGACAGGCTTAACCTTTTGGGGATATAATCCTGTCAGCCTTGCTCCTCGTCAACTATGTCTTTGAAACTCAAGGAGAGTGATTTTGCTAAGCGTGGGCACTTTGGGCTTCAGAAATATCCACCCCTTACCTATAGCCACTTTGCACTCACCTGTTCTTAAACCTCACCTATAGGTAGAATTAAATAGTGAATTTTGGCTTGAGCATCCTCTCCTCTCTTTCTTTATAACTCTTTTAACATGAGAATCAGAAGCCACAATCCCACTCATCAAGAAACAGAGTCAGCTGTTGGCAGCTTATCACAGCCTAGGGAAATATTTTAATCAGCATTAAAACTGGTGGTTTCGAAACCACATTGTCTTAGCACCACAATGAATTCATTTCTCTAAATGTGTTTCATTATTAAAGCCCAGAGAGAGAACTGATCAGGTTTTGAGCAGCCATCCAACAATAGCATCTTCATATCCAAATTTATAATGTAACAAAGGGCAAAATACCACAGATTAAATGTTTTCTCAATCTGTTACAGCTTGAGGCTGAGTACAGATGACCATCTTTGGGAGCTAGCTATGAGAATCTGAATTATTTCTTGTCTGCTTATTAGTCTTGTTACCTACTATCTTTTTACTTGGCTACTTGAGGTTCCTCGCTGATATCCACTGGAGTTTGAGAGTTGCAACAAATATATGGCTATTTATTTACTGTGGAGTGCTAAATCATAAAACTAAAACACTGAAACACTAAAACACTAAAATACTAAAACTGCTCCTGGATTGGAAATGTACTGATAACAAGGTAGTTTAAGCTCATAAGATTGTGGGACGCTCTCAGTTTTGTCTTCTGGACATTATGAACTGAATACAACCCATCTATTCTGTCAAAGTAGGTGCCCTAGATTAATCTATTTTATCAATAAATAATTCAAGATTTTCCAGTTTTTGGATTTATCAAGATCACTTTACATGAAATGTACATTTACATTTGCATGTACAATGTACAATTACATTTGCAAGAAATACTGAGCATCTGATACTTAAGTATCGCAGTCTCTTTTAATGCTGAGAGTTATTAGTGCATGCTATCACGGAGATGGGTGGTTTGGGATAATTGGGTGATTAGGACCATGCCATGGGAAGAAGAGACTGGAAGCAAGGCTATAAAACACAGTTGTCATGACAATCTGTGAAAGACTGTGGAGTGCTGGGATGGTTGTGTTTCAGTCATTAGTCTAAATTTTGTCACTGTAATCATATATCAGTCTTTGGCTTTATGATAAAGGAAGAAAAACATTCAGCATTAGCTGATAGAAGGAAGGTTTTAATGATGGAGATTACCTCAAGCATGCCCTCGGTCCATCAAGAAAAAAATATACTGTGTGTTTTAAAACACAACAATATCTTACGGTTGGGTAAGTGTGATATGCTCTTCCCAGATAACAGTGACATGCCGTGATTTGTTTGGCTGATACACACTGATGACACGTAGCAATGATGCATCAACCAGAAATACTCATAAATTCGCAGGTGCCTGAAAACCAACGCATTTTTTTGTTAGTGGAATGTAACTTCTTAATATATACACTGGGCACCCATGACTCAATTAAGAGCAAAGCTATTAAGCTCTAAGTACATCTTACTATGAATAATAGAAGACTGACCCATACTGCTATCTCCATTATAGTAACACCTTAATATCTTCTTCTAGTCGTGTATTACTATTTTGCATTGACAGCAGTAGGTGAACGACTGATGGATTGAGTAGCCATAACTTCTAGTCTTCTCTAGAACTATTAATGAGCTCATTGACACTGAAATGACAGATAAAAGACCCAAGGTGAGAAGCCAAAATCAATGAGCATTGATTTCCTTGTTTCAAATAGTTTCCCTTGAATTTATTAGCCTTCTGTATTGCTGAGCAAGCAAAATTATCATTTACTGTAACTGATTGCAAGTGGTGATCAGAAAACAAAATTAATGACAGCAATATTGCAGCCAGCCCCAAGCAAACAGGTGGGAAGGCTGAGTTTAGATCCTCAATACTGCACCTTGAGAGCCCTCCAGAAAACTACTTTGCAGCACTTCCTATATCTGTGACTTTGAATCTGCAATTTTTCAGCCCTACAAAAATCAAGACCTTCCAACAATTCTGGACAAAGAAGAGAAAGAAGATGCTATGTCACTTGGCACTTTTTTTTGCCTGGATTATGAGAATATTTCTACATTTAGAGGGATCAGTAAACATGTTTACATCTTCTGTTATGCGGTAGGTGCAGTGTAAGTGTGGCCAAATAGGTTCTAAGGAACAACTTCAGTTTCGAAAGCCACAAAAGCTCAGATGGTCTCATGATAGGGGTTGTGAGAACTGGGACTTGTGAGAACTTCTCTCCTTAATACCATTGCTCTCCCTTCCTGGTGGATCCCATCTCCATGAGCTCGTTTGTCCCTCAGTCTCCTTCCTGAGTTTTCACAACGTCTTCACTTGTTGGAAGCTCTAGGTCACAGAAATAAAGATTTGCCCCTTAAAAATAGATTAGTCAGCTATCATTAAGCTTCCCAGATGTTGTGTCATTTTTCTTACTCACAGATAAAGATTTCATTACTGTTTTTAAAAAATGAAAAAAGAAAAAAATATATATATATATCTGGCCTTTGAAAAAAAAAAGTCCTGAGGAGAGAATTAGGTTAAAGCAGAACAAAAACATTTCCATCTTTCCCATGCTCTAGCTGAGGTCATAAGAGATCCTTCTCGGTTAGGAAACTGTTGTCTTTGCTTCATTATTTTCTCACAGGGTGAGACAACATAAGCTGTAGGAACTTCAATTTGATGGCGAAATTTAGAGTTCTTTACTTTTTGTCTCTCTATGTCCCTGTTACTTGATTATAAATGCAACCAAAGTAGCTGGATCAGATATAGGCACATACATCACAGAGATAGGCACAGTGAGATAGGTTAATATACTAATTAGCATTTACCTGCCTGGGAAAGAATAACTGCAGTGGCACTCATTACGTTTTGTTCTACCAACCCTATTTTTCCTATGCGTTTGCTGACTTAATATGTTAGCACTTTGAAACAGGACATAAAATCAAATCATTTACAGTTCATTAATAACCTTAAGTACATTCTGTCACATGTCTGCTTTCCTTCATGACCTCAACACCAGCTTGGTTCTGTTGTGAGAGAAGATGACATTTCTCATGATTTTCAGTCCTCTAGGGCTCTGATAGGAGAGGTCCCCCATTACTAAAATGGCAGATCAGTTTGGCTTCTTCATTCTCCTTTGAATGACTGTGGTTGTAACTAATTTAACCACTAATGTCTTTCTGGAGGAACACACTTAACCAGCTTGTCATTCAGCTCAACGTGGCATTCGCTGTTCTGTAGCTCAAACCACTCAGAAAAGAGTCCAACAGCCCACCTAGATGCTACCCAAACCCACAGTGCATCATTTGCAATAGGATCCATTTTTTCCTGGCTCTCTCATCAAAAACCTGTAATTATCTCTGACCGTCACTGCTGCCTCACAGCTAAATAAAGTAAATCTTTCTTCCTATTTGCAGCATCTCAAATGATACTTTTTCTACAGCAAGTTGCTTGAGCAGCCCTCTCCTCCTCTGCAGCTGACTCATCTCAAGTAGCATTTATTCAGAATATCAGCTAACTCCCTGTGCAGTACAGATTTTTCAGGTAAAAAAAAAAAAAAAAAAAAAAAGCAAAGAAAAATGAAACTTCAGCTACGTTGGAGCAGATTTTGCAGGAGACAGTTTGCTTGCTGTTGAAAACACATCCCAGTTTTTCTAAGGTGGAGAGATTTTTAAATATCACAAGTAAAGAACAGAAAATCGACAGCCTCTTAAAAACTGTACAATTCACAGATGCTATTCGGAATATTTAGATTAAATAGAATTATTTTTTTTTAGCCCAAGATTTTTCTGCAGTAATTAAATTCATCCCTGTGAAATCTAATTGACTGTACAGTATGTGAAGTGGCACAGTGGTATCTAAGAATATGTGTTTGGCATTTAATGCATAGTGCTTTAGCTCTCACTTCAGGTTGCTGCCTCCTCATTTCATTTCTTTTTTAATATTATGGGACCCTGGTGTTCATGATGATGATAAAATGTCTTATCCAAGAGGCTGCCAAGTGAAGTTTTAATCAAAGGCCCTTCGCAACTGAACGAGTGGCTTTGTTAAGTGATCAATATCTATTGATGGAAAAGAGCCTAAGAGAAAAGTAGCTCTTTTTGCCTTTGCAAGGGAAGAAGTTACTGGAAGTTATCAGAAACATGGGGCAATTTGCCCTTCCTGCACCTCCTAGGAATAAGGAATATCTATAGTCCATCCATAGATAGATGGGCTGAAATTACCAAATGTTCATTTCAATCCATCTTCTAAGCTGTATCGTTAATTAAACCTACGCCTGCAGAGGCTGCTGACCCTGGGAAGGAAAAAGCCACCATAATTATAATTGCATGCACCACACAACTTTTCTCCATCTGAAAGCCACGTTTCTTATGCAGCCATGCAACGGGCCAGCAACAAAAAGAGAGCAGGCTGAAAGTGTCTGTGGAAACCTGTCAGACACACTGGGACAGACCAGGGAGAAACACTAATTAATATGCTTAGGAAACATAAAAAGGAAACAGAGGGATGCTGAGAGCAGCAATGGGCCATGAACAGATCTTACTGAGGTTTACCATGAGGTGATTTGAAAGGGACAGTCCTTCAGTGCTGAGAAAAGTGATGTTGCACAGCTTTGATGGAGCTAATCCCTGCTCCATGAGGGATTCTTATTCCAGAAGTCACAGTATCAAGGGAAAAACAAAAACAAATACAAATACAAAAACGAAACAAAAAAAAGGAATGCTTTTGTTTTCCATCATTATCAATTCGTGTTCTGAATCAAGATCAGATCAGGGAGTCCTCCAAGTGATGCCTGTAACTCATGCCTCAGCCAAACTCTGAACCTGTTATTTTCCCCTCGGTCTGAAAATAAATGGCTACAGTTGACTTTGTGTTGCTTTAACAACCCTCTTTCCTTGTGCCTGTCAGCTGAAACCATCCTGACATCAAGCTATCAATCACAAAATCACTGAGCCAGGCTGAGTTAGCAGGAAATACCGCTATCTAAGCCATCTCCACGGGCTATCTGTCCAAAATCTACCCAAGCAGTTCTTGATAAGAAACTTGACCACGTGCTTTCTTGGCTTGGTGTTTTGAGCCTTTAGTCATGGACAAACTCAGATGAGTCAACATTTGGAAATATCTTTGAAGGCAGAAGAAAACACTGAGATAACCACAAAGTGCTGCCTTTCTTGTTAGACAGGTTCAGAGCGTTCAGCTGCTCACCAGCAAAGCCGTAACTCCCAAATATACTGGCGCCTAGGGACCACCTTTAAAGTAGCAATAAAATCATGGAAATGGAAAATGGATGCATTGCTTTCCTCCCTTATAAGCCTCACGTTTAATCCATTTCCTACAGCCAAACCTGCATCACCCAAGGAGAGGAATTCAGAGCAAACAAATGGATCCAGCCCCGCCTGACTGCAGAGCGTTAATAATTGTGCTGAGCTCCCTGCTTCGGTTGCTATTCACAACAAAATTTTGGCCAACCACAAATGAGCAGTGTTTTAGATATTAAAGCCTTGGAATGGTTTGCCAGCTAAATGCAAGAAAGCCTAACTCTAAGCTTGTTTAAAGCCAAGATTCCCAAGGCACCACTTAGCACATAACAAGTCAGATTCCTAAAAATACAGACATCTCACAATTATGGTGACTTCATTCCTTGTCCCTGCTCTGTACATCGTAAGAGATTTCAATTCCCCAGTCCAAGCTAGCAGAGAAACTGCCCATGTCTGCACCCATAAAGGCAGCTGCTGTGAGGTGGAGATGGAGAAGGCAGCTACACAATGGATGATATCAAAATAATGAAGTAGTCCCAAGTATTATGTTCTCTGCTCTCTCATGACAAACACAATTCACAGATGCTTAGTTTAGCTTAGGAGCAGCCCTAAAGAAAGATTATTTTATCTCTGTTTTACAACCTACTCAAAATAGAGGGCTTTGCTTTCCCCATCCCCAGCCCTGCACCTAAATCATAAATCTTGCTCTTCCTACACTGCTCTACCATTTGTTAATCCTGCTCTCTAATAAATGCCATGTTTGTGAAAGATGCAATAGTACGCAGGGATAAATAAATACAAGTTATATATCCAGAGAATAATCTAGTAGCAACTTTTCCTTATGCCTTGCCAGTGTTCCTCAGCCCTGAATTTAAAGACATCATGTTTGGCTGTGACAGGGCCATCCATCTGCACGGAGCAGCTATACATCTTTCTGAGTACTTTATAGATGCCTGCAGACATGTGGCACCAACAAGAAGGAAAAAGGCCAGGAGCACTGAGCAAAAGGTTATTTGGGATGCCTGGAATCAATGCTCCTCCCCAAAAGAAGTTGTTTAATCTGTTTCTCCAGATTTTACACGCTCACAGTAAAATCAGGACACTTTCCCGCTTTGCAGTGGTTTCGTACAATCATAGCATCATTAAGGTTGAAAAAGACCACTGAGATCATGTAGTCCAAACATCAATCTGTCCCCAGCATGCTTAATACTCATGAGGTCCTCAAGCACTAAGGTGTTGGAACTGCCCTCAGTGTTCTCATGACATGCACTGAGCAGATGAAGGATGGGCACGGCTTACTCTTGTGCATTATGAGCTAGACACAAGGTAGCAATGGAGCAGATTTCTATCTTCATACCATGAAAAAAGGGGTAGTATCAAAAATATGATGCCTTGGTAGCAAAGTAATTTTGACTGGAACAACAGAAAACTAGAGTGTGAATTAAAAGGGAGGATTCATGGAAAGTGGCATCCAGGAGGGCATGTCGTTACGAAGTGGAAGTACCACATTAGTAGTACTAGCCTCCCCAAAACTTCAGCTCATAGAAACATTATAGGTCATAGAAATGTGCTCAAAACCCAGAGACAGACTGCCAAAGCTGCAAGAGTTCCTGTGGTTCAGCTGCTCAAGAAAATAATCACCTCATAAAAGCTGGAATACATCCTTTTGCTACCCCTGAAAGATCCACCTTTGTTGCAATTACATTAATTTCTTTGATCTTTTAAGTTAGTTCTGCATCCAGGTTGTTTGAAACTCAATTTTTCCTCCATTTTGAAATTATGCTCTTTTGATTTTGCTAGCCTTACCGTTCCTTTAACGTGTTGAAAAAGGGAATTTCCTTAGAAAAAAATCTTTCTAGCAAAAACCTGATGGAAGGTTGTCTTGAGAAACTATAGATGCCCCAGCCCTGGAAATGAGCAGGGCCAGGCTGGATGGGGCTCTGAGCAACCTGATCTAGAGGTGTTTCTGCCCATGAAGTTGGAACCAACCCAAACAACTCAAACACTTCCATTATTCTGTGCTGCCCATACTTTAACCTCAAGGTCAGTTCATTTGGTATTTCCCAGCCAACCAGCAGAGACTGGTGTCTGCCCTTAACACCTCAATAATACATGCATACTGAATGCCAGTAAACAGGAAAAGTTTTACAGCATGAAAATATGAATGCACTGTTTGCTCAATGAGAGAAGGCATAAAAGCTTGGGAATGGTTGGTTGAAAACAGCCATTTAGTTTGCAAGGGCCAAAAAGTGAATGCTAGAGCAGAAGCGCTTTGGTTTGCCTTGTATAGAAGTAAAAGGAGGATGTTTCCCAGTGTGGCTGAATTTCTTGCTGGCACAGAAGTGGAGGAGCTGGCAAAAGAGAGCAAATAAATCGGGTCCATCTGCTCAGAATTAACTTCTGAGTTCTTGCAATCCGCAGCACAGCAGTAGTACACAAAAGAAGAATGGAACCATGAGAGTGTGAGTTATGGCCGATCAGGACGTTTCCAACTCAACTGAATTTTCTGGTGGTGATGTGCTGGTTTTGTCAAGTAGAAGCTTCTTTTTTTTCCAGAGCTTCAGCCTTCTGCTCTTTCAGAACAAGGTGATGGACCTTCATTCAAAAGCAAGGACAGACCTGCATGGACACTCTTGTGCTGCCATCCCAAAGCAGATGGACTGAGGTCATTCGTTTTTGGAGACAGATTCTGCTTCTGTTCTAATTCAGGATGAAAATGAAACTTGAGCGGTTACGAAACAGATTTGTCCTCTCTCACTTGGCTCTAATGAGAATATTTTTGCACAGAGGCCAGGAAGAAGATTACGTATGCATACAGGTCCATTTCACATCTGTAAAGAGAATTCCTGCACTGTCTGCTAACCATCAGTGACCATCATGTTGCAACAAACACTAAGCCTTCAGTAATTCATACTTTTTGGACAATCACTGTTAGGAGTTAGCACGGGTAGTCAATAGCAGTCAATAGCTTTCCTCCTGCTGCAGTTCTCCTGATAGTAACTGAAGTGTTTCCACCTACATTTCCCTCAGTGTAATGTATTGATACTCTACACCCTTCCAGTTCATTGACCAGTTCCTTTCTTAGGGGGTTCCTGTTTGTCTGTGAAATGCTTTAAATTAGCCCTCTCATAAGCTTGGCACTGGCATCATGTAAAATATATATGTGTACATTTTCTGCATAGCATTCAGGTTTTTATTTTTATTTTTTATATCAAAAAAAAAAAAAAAAAGAAAGTACATCACTCCAGACAATTTCTGATGATTTGAGAGTTTTGTTTTCTGTCATGCTGTAAAGAGTGGGAGGAAAAAACTGCAAGGCACAACAATTCATTTCTGGCTTTCTATCACCGAAGCATTTATCGTTCAGTTCTCTAATACAGTCTCCCACTTCAGGCAGCATGAAAGCAGAAAAACACACTTACAGTTCTTTTATTTAAGAGAAAATGTAGTTTGCACAACTAATCTTTATGCTGTATTTTTGCAGTGGCAGGATAAGAACCCTCTGCAAGAAGCAATGAACTTTGGCTGATGTGAGCAAAGATATTTTTCCAGCTTCTGAGAGCTGCAGGGTTTAAAATGACGTTTTTATGTATTCCAAGCATGGTCTTTACCAGATCAAGCCAATTAATCATAGATTATCCCGAGTTGGAAGGGTCCTGTAAAGGTCATCAAATCCTCCCCCTTTATCACCTTCACCTTTCTGCTAGAATGAACTTCTGTCTGAACCCATCCTGTTGGATCACTGGGAGTAGGAGGTGCAGAGACAGTGTGCCCTGAGATACCAGGATATCAGGAACTCTATTATTATTATTGTTGTTGTTGTTAATCCCCTGAGCAAATAGCAAGAGGGACTTCATCCCCCTCAGAGTTTCCTACACCAGCAGTCACAGAATCAACAACACTCTCTATACTGACTCAAAGCCACACGTGTACTTTATAAGCTCAATCTTCCCTGGATCAATGATCTTTTCATGGGATATTCCAGTCTGCAAGACAAGAACTGAAGTGGTTCTCCTACTCCAGACCGTGAATTCTTGTGTCTATTGCCTGGAAACTGAGGCAGGCACCTAAACATAAGTGATGCAACTTCTTCCTCCGCATTAAGCTTGGGAGAAAGTTTAATCGTGAGATCCAACACTCAAGATTGGTTTCTCTGATGTTGAGTCCTAGGAATTCTCTGTATTGTTTGAGCATGGAAAGGGGAGGGGAAAATCGTTTTGGTTTGGGTCTGTTCCTCAGATTATAGAGAACATTGTGTCCCTAGAATCTGTCAAAAATCAGCTTGCACTAGCACCAGTCATCATAGGAAATTCTGTGCATGTGCAGCAGCCCTAAAGACACTTGAAATCTCAATTGCATTTCCAGGAGTGATCAAGAGCCAAAGTTTGGTCCTAAGTGTATGCTAATGACCACATGGCAGTTCAGAAAGAAGCAGAGATCTCCGCTTACCACAGGAAAAAACACTTAAAACACTTAGAAACCACTTTAAAAATAAGATCTAAAAACTGTGATAAACACAGTGGCAAGAAAATAAGAGATATCAAGGGAATCACTTGCATCATGCCTCTCAGATGGCATTTATTGGGTGATAACAACACCATAAAGCTAAGAAAGTGTTCTCAACATCAATAAATGCTGACTATCTCCAAAGGCAGGCAACATAAATGTCAGTCAGAGAACTGAACAGAACCCAGAAGGCCACGTCTGGGGCTGACTGGCCATTGCCAGATATCTGAACTGGATTACAGAGCATCACTGAAGGAGCAGTGCTGTATTTTCCCTGGTTCTGGTTTTCCTTTTCCTCTGCATGACACCAGTCAGCACAAGTGCACAGAGCAGCTCATGGTCCTGCTCTGCAGCCCCAGCCATGAGACATTCCCTGCTTCCAGATAATAAGCCTGTCCAAACAGTGGGATAATCTGATCCCTTCCATGTTTGTGGGTGGTAATCAGGACGTGGCCAGATTAGTTCCTAGAAAGAATCAGTGAGAAGGATACAAATTTTCTTATAATTGCACTCTGTTTCTTGAAAAACGTTGAAGAGCTGCAGATTAATTCAATACTTTGCCCTATTTTTAACTCATTTCCTAATCCACAGAATGTTAAAAGCAGAATCTTGAAAATCGTGCATTTGGGTTCATATAGAGTTTCATGATTGCCCACCGTGTAGCTCCTAGAAATCCCCACTAAAAGCTCATTACGTATATTTATATTTTCTTTTACATTTTTTCCCCCATTACTGAATCATGACTGCTTAATAGACATGAAGCAGAGCTGTGCTTGAGCAGCAGGAGGTGGGGTTTTGCTCTGCCTGGTGATGAGAGGCAGAATGTAATGTTGGCTTTATACCTGGATACTATTCTTTGGGTTTGAACTCACTCTTAGAGAAGGGAGCAATGTCTAGCAAGAAATGGCATCATCAAATGGCTAGGGTTGCATGGGATCTTAAAGACTGCCAAGTTTCAACCCTGTTCTTTCCTTCTTCTCAGCACTGAGATGCTCCTTCTTTGAAAGGAACCAAAGCACGCAACATTCATTCTTTACCATCATCTTGGTGGAGCCTCATCCCCGATGGTCTGTAGGGCAAGAAAACAGCACATCATGCCTTCCTCTATGGGATTACACCCTGTGATAGCAAAGCCATCTCTTAATTCACACACAGGATCTTCCAGGGGCAGTGACTGCAGTGTAAATAAAATGTATAGTGCCGTTGATTTCGACTCCTTAACATGTAAAAACATTTTTTGCTTTGCAAACCTAATTACCATTCCTGACTGTTTAAGTTGTGAAATGTCAGGCAGTTGGCAGGGTTTGTTTGGAGTTGGAGCTTTGTGCTGTTTCTTTGTTTTTTGTAAGATGTTAATTTGCCGTAATTTTGTTATGCAGTCTTAAGAGCCTGGCTCCGAGGAAGGGAATTATTGGTGTGTGCATTTTAGTAATAATGATTAGAGGACCAGAAAAAGAAAAAGAAAAAGAAAAAAAAAAAGGAAAGGAACACATTGCTAAAATGCTCACGTCCTTTGGAAGAGAGCTGCAGTTTGCTGCTTTACAGGGAAAAAAGTCTGCCTGGTGTCTCTCTGACACCTATGCATTTCTACAGCAGAAATAATTCAAGGCAATTAATGGAAGTAAAAGCAGGAACGGGCAGTGAGTTGTGTTGTGACACACATGGAAGCTGCTAACTCCTGCAGTTTGAGGCTCTTAAGAGGAAGAATCCACCTGGGGAGAGAAAAATAAAACACAACTGCTTGTTGATGGCACTGTAGCAATTCCTCAGTATCCTAATTAGGAACACAGCGTGCTCTGCTCAGACCTGAAGCAGATCAACCCTCCATTGCTTAAGACATAATAAAGCAGATGGGCAAAGGAACGGGCAGGTGTGGCAGAGGAGGGATGGCAAAATCAAAATCCACATCCCACGCCTGCCCAGCCAAAACCATAGCTGAGGGGCCAGGCTGGTGGGTTGGCTCCTAAAAGGCTGAAGTAGAGGCTTTTTCTTTGGGAAACCCCGGTAAAACCCTTTCAGGAGTCCTTGCTGATGAGCTATTTTTGCTGCTGCTGCTACCCAGAGCCCAGCTTCCTCCTTTGGAATGCAAATTCTGCGTCCTACAATGGGGCAGGATCCCAGGGAGGAGTGCTGAGGGGTCAAGGCAGGACCTGGGAATGGGGTTATGTTAGTGCAGCTCATGCAATTGCTTCTACACACACACACACAAGAAAGGCCCTTGAAAATGCAGAAAGAAAAGCATCTGGATGGCTTCTTCTCAAATGGAGGGAACAGGACGCAGGGTTTTTGCTGCCCAGCAACTTTGTTTGGAGCCTTTGCTCAAGGCTCAGTCACGCTGTCCATCATCAAGCCTAAAGCAGCAAGGCTGAAGAGATCTGTCAGTGGGATCTGTTGGATACGATCAGCTTTTTGACACCAGAAGGGAATACCTCCTACGCTGGGTAGATATCCACTTGTCAATAAAGGCGCTAATTAGCAGGTGCCTCCCATGCATTAATTCAGAAAACAAATTGGCCTGTGGTCACCAAAGTCTGCAGCAACACAAAGCAGCTACAGCACTCAGCATTTGAAGGATTTTTAAGGTATTATTATCTTCTGTTGCTGTGGCTGCCCAAACACTACAGTGATCTCGCCTACGCATGATGCTGAATGTTAGATCCGCTGTCAGTTTGTGGAGCTGCAGCACACTCATCACCTCCATCTCATCCTGTGCTGGACCCAACCTGACAAGCACCAGATCAGATGATGCTCTGATATGTTTTACCATGACCATTTCTGTCCCAAAGGGAAAGGGCCCAGTAGACAGCTCCTTCAGCTCCAGCTGTTGGCTTCAGCAGCTTTGGGTTGGGAAGATGCTCCCTCTAACACACCACAGCAATCACTCACTGATGCAACATTATCACGGATTATTACTATAAAGCTGCTGACTGGTTTGGGCCCTTCCATTTCAAGACAATCTCAGTCAATAGCTGTTGTCAGTAAATAATAGGGAAACCTATGCTTATGGAAAGGTTGATAGAGCGCTACTATCATATATCCTTTCCTTAAACAATTTTCTCTAATGTTGCTAGCAAACAATTGCTGCCTGGAGGTGGCAGTGGGTGAGATGAGCTTTGCATTTGCAGTCCCAAAGCATCACTGGCTCTTCATCCGTGAGATGCTCTGTATGTCAGATGTAACTTATTGCTGTACTCTGAGCTGCTTAGAAGATGAGACAGTCAAAAGGTGAACAGAGAACTTCTACCCCAGGACTTTTGAGAGCTGTGCATCTCTAAAGCAGTGCAGGAATTCACTGCACTGTGTGCTCTGAGCAGAAAAGAAATCCCGAATCTGAACACCTGAATCAAGTGTTAAAAACCCACCTGTCTCACACTGCTTCGTTTGAGCACACTTTCAGTGCCCCATAGCCATTTTCCACATTAAAGATCCATGTCAAGCTGGAGCAAAGTGGCACTACAGGAATGCCGCAGTAGCATCATGAGAAAGGACCCAGCTCGACATAGGAGACAAAAAAGAAAAAAGCAGAAGGGGTGGAAACTGAAAAAAAAAAACACTTTTCTCTGGGTGGTTTTCTACAGCAATGAGTAAAAATCAATCCTCCCCAGGCTACAAGATGGCATTGTTCTCCAGATGTGGTTAGACTTGATTGTATCACCAAAGCAATATGTCAAGGCACTGCTCATGATTTACATGGAAATAAACCTCTAACAATGTCTCTATTGATTAGGCAGCCTTCAGAACCGCAGCCATACACAAAAACCAGGGCCCCAAATCTTCACCCACTGCAAAGTAAAAAAGCACTGCTGGCTTTAATGAAGCTGCCTTGCTTTACATAAATGCATGGCTCCTATCTGCCTGGCAATCTACCCGTGCTTAAGTGAGTCAGGAACACGGTGAAAGTCCCCATGAATCCCAAGATGGAAAATTTTAGACATCTGTAATACTTGGACATCTCATTATTAAATGACTTTTAAATAAACACACAAACCTGTCTTGTTTGAAAGTTTTCAGCCCAATTTATCTTCAGCTCAGCTGTGCTACAGGCTCCAGGCTCTCCTAATCTCAAAAGACAGAGGAATGGTCCTCTTCCCTCCAGCTGAGGTTTACTGCACAACACTGAGCATCACTTGCCTTTGGGTGGGCTTTCTATCTTACCCAAGCATAAGCAAAACCCAACTGAACCCTGGGGGTTTAGCAGTAATCTTCACCATTTTTTGAAAGACGACCAACTCCAACCAGGCCAAAGCCAACAGCGCAACAGGGAAGAGCTCCTCCTCTTCCAGCATCACAGGTCGCATTTCTTGACTTCCAGCATTCCTGCTGCTTTCTCCTCAATCGTGATCAATACAGAACTTCTGAAGTGGACTTGCACAACTCCATCACATCTTGGCAGAGCTAAGTGCAAAGACTGTTCCATCAATCTCAGCTGTACCAGTCATCCTGCCCCATCCATCTTCACCTGATGGAACACACGGACCATCCTTTGTTTGGTGAACCTTCTGACATTGGACTATTTGTGCTCTCTGGATGTACGAGTTCTTCACTGCAATGCATTAATTCTTCTCTGAGGATTTTCGGGAATAAACTGCTGTCTGGAACTTACTTCTGCTTCCCTCCATTCCAGAAAGACGTCCTCCAACAAGGGTATTACTCACAGGGAGCTGCTTTGCCATATATAATACATAATACAGGGCTATTAACTGGAGCTATGAATGTAAATTTATTTCCATAGTGCATTTAAAAACTTTGAACAAGCCACCAATATTAAGATGTCGTGTGGACCAGTGGAAGGAAGACCTTGGGCATGGTCCATCTGTTCCACCTCCTGGGGCTCTGTTTCCCACTGATTGAGTGAAATAGGGCACAAATTGCCTCATCCAGAGGCAGTTTTTTTTAGGATCTTTAGTAAATCAGGCTTTCCTTTATTCATTTAGAATTCTGTCTCTTAACGTCCTTTGTTACTCAGGGAAACGAGGACCGTGACGCAGGGTGACAGCGCTGTCTGTATCAGCTCACGGCCTCTGAGTGTCCTCCAAAGCAAGTTTGGAGAGCAAGGGGCACAAGTGCTAAGAAGACTGCAAAGGGAGCATTTACACATCTCTTCTTGCAGGGCTCTAGAGGTTGGAATTCTCAAACCTCTTCCTCCCCTCGTCCCCCTTCTTATTTCCACTCATGGGAACTTCTGCTCTAAAATGGAAACTACAAATGATACAGTGGCTGAAACTGCCACAAGATAAGAACGACCACACTTTTCCAAACTCATCCACATAAATCACACACTCATGTCAGCTGCTACTACATTTTTCCCTCCAACAGCAATGGCTGCCCAAGAAAAAATCTGAGCCCAAAGCTTCTGGAATAGCGATCACTTGCAGACAGACCCAGCTCTTATGGGGGAATCTGAGCATTGCTTTAGGATTTACCTTCAGGAAATACATCAATCCAGGCCTCCCTCTCGAGGGACCTTCTTGCCCAGGCTGAGGAGGCGGAGAACCTGTCATGGAGAAATGAGCATGAGGCCCAGCTGCTCCCCTGGGGCTGTGGGATTGCTCTCTCTCAGCCATAAAATCCTCTGCTCCCCTCCTTTCCCTGCAGGACACCAGTTGAATATTCATCTGTTCATCATCAGTGACTCAGGGCAATTTTTTTTAAAAAGAACGCATTTGAAAGAGAACCATCTGAAAATGAACCTCACCACCAAAGCACATTCTTTTCAAGTGACCTCATGCTTTGCTTCCCCAAACATCCCCTTAAGTCCAGGTATCGAGTTCCTATTTCAAATCGCCTCAGGGGCTCCCTGCCTCCTTGAAGACAAGCAGGAGGAAGCAGCAGGGATTTGCAGTGAGCGCATCCAGGATTTCCCTGCCCAAGAAGGAAAGCCCCCAGTGCCAGTCACCGTGCATGCGTACCCAGTGCTCCATCGCAGTGTGCAGATAACAGGCAGCAACAGCCACACTGCTCCTGTTCTTTCCTTCATGCTCCATTTGTCTGGCAGGCAATTCTCTGTTCACATCACCACAGAAATTACTTGTTAGCCTATACCACGAGAATTGCTCTCTAGCCTGCAAACAGCATCTTGCTAGCTGGTTTCCACTTTCCGATCTCTGCAGGAACTGGAATAGGGTAGGAAAAAAAAAAAGAAAGGGAAAAAAAAAAAAAAAAACATTGAACACACCACTTGGCATCAGATAAGTGCTCTTCCTTTCTGAGCAATACGGGAACGGCAAGGGATTACGGTAACACAAGGATACTGCCTGCTCCAGCAGCAGAGCAGCAAAGTTCCTGCTGCTCCTTGGCAGCGTGAAGCTGAGCGCTGTGAGTGGTGCTGTGCTCCCAGGGATGCTGGAGCCGAGCCCCCCCCGGGCACTGGGATACTGGGAACCAGTGTGAGTCATCACAATGCTGGTGGGGAAGGAAAGGAGCAGGGGGTGTGCAGGCAGAGAGTCCCACCTCTGCATGAAGAGAGGAGGCTGCTGTGCTGTGGGGCTGCCCATCCCCTTCCAGATGCTCAGAGCTGTGCCGTCTGCTACAGACTGAGGTGAGTGTGTGCTGGGGGGCACAAGGGGTGAGGGTGTGCTCTTCCTCTGCCTCTTCTCTCCCCACAGGCAGAATATCACCTGGTTACTTTGGAGCACGAGTATCCATCGGGCATTTTTGCTGCATCTCCTTGACTTACCTTGGAGTTTAGTTCCAGGTGCTTAAAAATCAAGTTTGACGATTGTTTAATTTCCTTGTCCACCAGCACCACTATAATGACTGCAGTTACAGTGATTACAGATGCTCAGTGCCACAGTCTATTTTCATTGATGTGCCTATTAAAGTCTGTCATTTGGGGGTTGGAGCCCTCCAACCTAAGTCCTTATTTCATTCTATGATCTCCTTTCTTGGAATTATCCTTCAACTCATTCCCTCTTGGGGAAAGGAAAATACAAAGACAGGATTTTGTTTCGCTGCAGGGAAGGCAAATTCCCACAGTGGAATACCTCTCCACTTCCCTCCCCCATTCTCCCTGTTACAAACTGGGCATTCCAGAGGTTCGGGATAAGAGTTGTTCCAGATTTCCTTGCCCAAAGGAAAATGTTGTTCTGAGACCAAGCTACATTGACATTTCCTGCTGTTTAGTGTTTGCAGAAGGTGTGATGTGAGGGACTCATCCAAAGACCTATGCTACAACGCTCAGTCTTAACTTAGATTTCACCGGAGCATTCTTGGCGGTAGTTTTTCAGATGTCCCATCAATATTTTGGATGGGAACATTGTACCTACAGGTGTTGTAAATATGTTGCAGGTGTTGGGAATGGCTTTCCGCTGACATATGCAGTTTCCCTTTGTAGTCTTGAGTCTCAGTTCCCAGCTTACCCTCACTTCCCCATCTGATGTACCTTTTCTCCATATTTAGTCAGCCAAGGCTGAGTTTGTCTTCCAGAGACATGAAATGTTGTCTTTCTCAGTAGGAAACTTGTTCCTTGCAACATCTTCTACTTGGCAGAAATTGCTTTTCCCTATAGATTTCCAAAACGGGCTGTTAGCTGGACTAACGAGTAGTTCAGTGTGTAAACGGAGCCACTTAATAAAGAAATCTCAAATTAAATTCCAGACTTACAAATTTGCCTCACAGTTTGTAGTCCCAAACTGTGTCCTCCAGGCTTCTCTCTCCCAGAGTTGCTCTCTGCAGGTGAGATGATGTCTGGGATGGATTGCTATCCCTAAAGGAGAGCGAACCACTGCTGACAACGCAGTAAGAAAAATCCAGGCGACTAAATTCACGTTGTTCTCATAGTTGTCAAACAATGCTGGGCCGAAAAAGGTTGGTTCCACCAGCTGCAGCCAGCATGAGAAAGGCTCCCTAAAATAGCTCCCCACTCTATTCTTATATGGGAACCATAGCAGTGAGCAAACAGTGCTTCTGGGAATCACATTGTGCCTTGTCTCTTCCAGGAGTTGATCATCTGAAGGGAGCACAGCAGCCTGCATCAACAACGTGGCAAACTTCACTCTCCTTCAGAGCCAGAAGTGGATGAAAACCAATTTTAAGGAGCTCAGCTGCCAGCTGCTTCCCATGCAGAGGCTCTGATTGACCCTCAGACCATACAGAGCAGTGGTGGCACACATCTCAAGTGACACTGCAACAGCTTCCATTCGTCCAGGCTTCTGCCAAACCTTTTTGTAAGACAGAATCAAGGCGAGGAGAAGGTAACTTAAAGCACGAGTGACTATTCCTCTTTGCAGAAACCTGGATTGGAGACCCTATGGAATGTTTTTTGCTACTTAAATATTCACTCTTCCCAAGGAGACAGAAATGACTCGCACCTGTGATTCCAATACTTCTCATCACATTATCCTGGAAAGCGGGGAAAGCAGCCTTAGCTTTATGTAGCCTCACTTCTGCAACCCAGGAACAATGCAAAAGGGGTTAAATCTGACTTGGAAATGGTGGCTTTTAGTTGTGCTATAATGGCAAATATTTGGGGAGAAAAGTAGGCTTTCTACTATGTTTTTGGATCCTTCTCATTGCTCCTGGTGCTGCACTTCTGAAACTTTCTTGAAATCTCTTCCGCCCAGAAAAGCCAGGCAATGCTGCCTGTAGGACATTCTGAGGACTGATTCCATCACTTTTTCTACCTGAAAAGGGTGTGAAGTACAGCAGCCATTGCCAGTCACTCACCATGGTTTTCCTCTCTGGGAACTCATCCGACTGTTCCAACTGCACCCACTCTGCAGGGCCCGTGAACATTTCCAAGGCCATTTTGCTGGGTGTTATTCTAGGGGGGCTGATCATTTTCGGAGTTTTGGGTAACATTTTGGTTATCCTCTCTGTAGCCTGCCACAGGCATCTTCAGAGTGTCACCCACTACTATATAATTAATCTGGCTGTAGCCGACCTCCTCTTGACATCCACTGTCCTGCCCTTCTCTGCTACCATGGAGATTTTGGGCTACTGGGCCTTTGGGAGGATCTTCTGCAACATCTGGGCAGCTGTTGATGTCCTTTGCTGCACTGCTTCCATTATGAGCCTCTGCATCATCTCGATAGACAGATACATCGGGGTGAGCTACCCACTGCGTTACCCCAGCATAGTGACAGAGAAGAGAGGCCTCCTGGCTCTGCTGTGCGTGTGGGCGCTGTCTCTGGTCATCTCCATTGGACCTCTTTTTGGATGGAAGGAACCAGCACCCGAAGATGAGACCATCTGCCAGATCACCGAAGAGCCCGGCTACGTGCTGTTCTCCGCGCTGGGCTCCTTCTACCTCCCCCTGACCATCATCCTGGTGATGTACTGCCGAGTGTATGTCGTGGCCAAAAGGGAAAACAAAGGTTTGAGGTCAGGGCTGAAGATGGAGAAATCTCGTTCTGAAGCAGTGACCCTACGGATCCACCGCAAAAACGCTCCCGAAACGAGCGGGGCCACGGCCAGCTCTAAGAGCAAGCATCACTTCTCAGTGCGTCTCCTCAAGTTCTCCAGGGAAAAGAAAGCAGCCAAGACCCTGGGAATTGTAGTGGGATGCTTTGTTCTGTGCTGGCTTCCATTTTTTGTAGTCATGCCTCTTGGTAAGTAATGCGTAAACCCCTTCTACAGTCCCTTCCCCCAAGGGAGGGCCGTGTGTTTGCCTGTGTTCAATAGAGCTGATCAGAAGAGCACTGAGGGAATTGTTTTCTGTTGGAAAGCTGTCAAAAATCAAAGCATGCATCAAAACTGAACGTGAAAAATGAAAGTCTCAAACCTAACCAAGCAGGTCTGGTTCAAAGGGAAGCTAAAATGCTGAAAAGAATGAAACTGATTTTGACAGTCTTTTTCCACATAGAAAATACCCTTTCAGAACAAGGAATTATTCCTGATCAGTTCTGCTTTAGGAATGGTATTTTGGGTGTGTGTGTTTACACTCAAGTTTGCAGCCAGTTCCTCAGGTGATATAAATTTATAAAAGGTCAACACATAAAAGTATTCATGGTCTAAGCAACAGTTTACTGTTCTGGGACAAAACTCTCTAAGTGCTCAAAACCCATTAATTCCCCGCTACGAGAAATAACCAGCTCCCTAATAGGAGGTGTCATGCTATGAAATACCATATTCCAAATGAATGTATTTTTAATTTATCGCCCATCCAGCCACAGCACAGCCGTGAGGATCCTCCAAACTAATTTTACACTTCTCTGGTTTGCATCCTACGTGGAAACCCACTGGGCACACTGGCCAAACACCGGCTGCCATCTCACCCTCCATTCTGAATACAAATATTTATTCCCCAGCCATAACTCTAAAGGGAAGGGATGTGTTCTGCTTTGCTATCGTGAAATATAAAGTAATCAGAACCTTAATTAAACTTTGCTCAGTCACCTTTGATGTAGTTTCAGGATTCAGAACCAGAATGCTAATTTTATGACTGCATCTGAGCATGGCACGTCACATAAAGTTTGCAAAGCAAGAGCTGTACTAAATGCTGGCTTTGGAAACAAGGAACCTTCCATCTGCCTTGTCCAATTTCAGCAGCTTTTCTCGCAGTCTCGAGACTGTATAGGAAAAATAAAGTGAGACTGCAGACTGCGTGGAAATCTTAGCTAGCAGTCCTACACTGAGTACAATGAAAAGGAAAAACGATGCTTACCTAAGCGCTAAAAGGTTTGGGAGATTATTTTCTTTTCTTACACCTTACAAAAGACATTGGGTTCTTTTTCAATTAACCTCTCCTGAATTAACCCAGAACACCTGGTTGTTTCCCAAAAAAAACATCACAAATGTCAACACGAAAAAAAAAAAAAGTATGGATTCACTTTCATTGGTCAATAGGTGGAGGTGATGGAGCAGGAGCTGGAGTGTGAGCTGTAGGAGTTGCATAAAGGGAGCCCTGGAAAGACTGGCTCTGCTGCCCAGGGTGTCAGCACGTTGGAATGCTGGTTGCCAAGATGCCTGAAACATACCCAAAAAGGGTTTAAGAGAACACATCAAACACACTACTTTTCATCCGCTATGCGGCTGCACACATGGTGCTGTTGTTAATTTGCTTTGGATTAGGAAATTTGCTTGATTGAAGACCAGCTTTGCATCTTTCTTTGATCCCTTATAAAGCAACTTTCTTCGGGTTATTAGCTTCCCCGTCTTTGTGGAGTTGCAATGTTGTTTTTAAAGTCTTTCAAAACGACTTGTTGATTTGTTAGAGACAGGGAGCTGTTAAACTGACAAGGGCTGCAAAAGTAAACAAGAAAGCATCCTGAAGCAGGCTGCTCCACCCCGACCAGCATCGTCGAGATCCCCTCGTTTCTTATCAGTCTTGCCAGCTGGGAACCAAGGTGCAGCTAAAAGCACCTGGCTCACTGAAGTACATAATGAGCAGGGGTGGAAATGTTTGGGGTGTAGGTACAGAGTAATAAAAGAAGATCGAGAGTGGGATAAAGGTGTGACATCCAGATCAGCAGATACTGCCGAAAATAAATGGGGAAACAATTTGAGTATTCCTGCCACATGACAATATCTTAATTGAAATCAGTGTGTAAAAGTGCCAGTTGCAATCTATGTGAGTAATGTCTTACCTTCTTGGATCCCTGCATGGGAATGAGCATGATGTTCCATACACCTCCTCACTTGGCTTCGATGGTTGGGGAACAAGCCAACAAACAATAATCTTGTTGCATGGAAATAAATGAGGTTAGGGCACTGGCATGCAAATTCAGCTTCCACAAAACGTCTCTAATTTGAAAGGCTGTCACAACAGCCCGTTTCCCCTTGAAGAATACAGGTTTTCAGTTCTTCGTATGCTTTCTCTCCCTCTTTCCAGCTGACCAGTGGACCTGTTCCTGGTCACAAAGCAACTTCCTAGAACTCAGCCTATCCTCACAGATCATTTAATGAAACTTACCTAGAAAAGTTCTAACTCAAATTGCAATCCTCATGTTCCCGTTGCATTCCCCACAACTAGACCTAGAAGGTTATAACTCAAATTGCAGTCCCTGTATTCCCCTAATCGAGTCTCAGCTCCTCTCTTGACAAATGATTTTCTTAGCACAATGTGAGGTTATTTTTCCATCATTGTTTAGACTGACTGAAATGCCGGTTCAAATGTAGCAATCCTCCAACACATTTAAGCCTAAATAAGAATTTAGTCTGAGAACCAGCAAGAACAGTGAGATCCTTTGTGACCAGTAAACTTTTTGAATGACACCTTTTCTTATTGAGCCCTGGTCCCCTCAGGCCCACAGCGGTGGAAATCTGATCCCTTTGATCTGCAAATCTCTCTTGGAATTCTTATCACTCCCCCCCACAGAAGAGCTGTTAACCCACTGATGAATGAACTTTACACAGGTTCTTCCTAGAAATGTTATTGCCTAGGAGGAATCCTGTCCAATGCTTCAGCCCTTCTATTAGGTTTTAAACTAAGGCGACTGAAGTTCACATGCATCTACATCTCTCTACAATTGCTTTCCAAGCAGATTTTTGGGTGTATCTACCAAATTTTCCTTGTTTTAGGCATCAAGCCTTTCTATAATGATAGAAGGGATATATTCAACAGAAGAATGTATTGAAGAATCGATTAATCTCCTGCTTAGGAATTCAAGATTCCTTGTCTACCTCTTATTCAGCAACGATTTAGGTTTGCTCCCAGGGGAGCTGTAAGAACATTCCACCCCACCCAGGCAGCCAATTATCCAGACCTTCAAGTAAGGATAATTCTTAGCACACAGCTGTTGGTCTCGCACGTCTCCCATGTCTGCTGCCTCTTTTTCTTACTTTGACCATTATTTCTTACTAGCAACACTTAAACACCTTATTCCCAACTGCTGGCCACTTATGTGGAAACCCATAGCACCTGAGCTTCCCTGTTTAACAGCCCTGCTTGGAACTGCACGGTGAGAACAGATTGGAAAGTTTTTTAGTACTGTCCATGCTTTGGTTGAATCATAGAATCAGAGTATTTCCGCAGTTGGAAGAGACCCATAAGGATAACTCCTTGAGTCCAGCTCCTGACTCCGCACAGGACCACCCAAAGATCAGACTGTAGGTAGCTCTATGCTTGGCTCCTTTTTCAAACCATAATGCATTCAATTCAAGCAGCTGAGAGGAGCTTTTAGCTTTCCCACATTAATCAAGACCTTCTTACCGCAAAACATTTTGGTTTCCTCTCGGTTATCAAATGAAATCCTGCTGCTCATCACAATCGCATGACATTTTAGCAGAGCTCTTTAAGATCGCCATTAAGAGAGGCTCAGGTTGGATATTAGGAAAACTCAGAAAGCATAGTCATTTGCACAGGCTGCCCAAGGAGGTGGAGGAGTCACCATCCCAGGAGGTGTTCCAGAACCATGGAGATGCGGCACTGAGGGACGTGGTCAGTGGGCATGGTGGATTGGGTTGGGGTTGGGCTTGGGGATCTTGGAGGTGTTTTTTGACCTTAGTGATTCCATGAAGAAACAGTGCCTTAAGGACAACTGTATTACTTTTTTG
This sequence comes from Perdix hodgsoniae, assembly GCA_035772895.1. Taxonomy (NCBI): domain Eukaryota; kingdom Metazoa; phylum Chordata; class Aves; order Galliformes; family Phasianidae; genus Perdix; species Perdix hodgsoniae. Next base: position 64,011 of record JAPSGF010000278.1, on the reverse strand, counting down.
ATTGGAAACAATTAACGTTGAGCAACCAGGATCTCTGAGGCACCAACTATAATAGGCCACCTGAAGCTGAACCTGAGAACAGGTTTCTGGAGCAGTTAGAAAGGTGAGGAGCAGAAAGGGCAGGGCCAGCAAATGGCCCAGCAGCCACCAGCATAAAGCAACAAAAGAGAGTCAGCCCAGAACCAAGAAGAGCCTGACCTTATAAGCAGGTCCATGGGCAATGGGTGTGTGAGTAAAGGTCACAGTTGGGGCTCTCAGAGCTGTGGCCCTCTGCAGTGATGGAATAACAGCCTGTTTCTGATGCCTTATGAAGGTGATTGATTTTAGTTATAGCACCTTTCTTGGGCTCCACTGGCATGAGATCATACCCAGTCAACTAAGCTGTAAATTAGTTTTGGAAGCCAAAGGTGACCAGCCATGATGGAGAGTTGTCCATGTGCTGTCACATGCAGAAATTCATCTACCTTGATCACTCTGGGAAAGGCATGATTGAGCTGCTCTCTATGTTATAAGGCTGGGACAATGCACTTGTCAGTTAGGACACAGTACTTCCCAAAGCTGAGCTTTGAGGACCTGCCTGGTTTGTATTAACAGTAATATATATATATATATATATATATATATCAGGTGTATCTTGATGGCTTTTGCTCTTTTCAGGACTGTCTGAGGTTCCATTCATTATGTTCTCCTGTCACAACACATTTCGATCAACTCCCACTGCTTCTGGGTGAGCCATCCTCTATCCTACCCACTTATTGGCAAAGTTATTGGGCTTCGGGCCATGTTCCTTTCCATGACAGGGCTGGGTTAGAGATATGAAGTGGGTGCCTGCTCTGTCCGTGGTTTTTTTTTGTAGGAGGAAATCGGTTACCTGCTCCTGTCTTGACATTCACGCTCTGCAACTCTCTGTTCTCTTCCTGCTGACTCTTTCAGACAGGTGCTGTAATAAGCAAAAATTGGGAATGGCTTGCAGAATAACAGAATCCAGCTTGAGAGATGGCACTTTGAATACTATTTTAGGGTCCAAAAAAGGGGAAATGTTTGTGATTCATCCACTTCCAACCATTTGGCCAACAGTATGAATGGGAATTGTACTGTGTGAGATTCAGAAATGAGCTGAGATTTGTCATTAACAGGTTAACTGCGGGTATCACACAGAAAGTCACCGATTTCCTGTAGAATCAAAGCCATTTTGCCTGTTGATGCTGAAATAATGTCTAATTCTGTGAAGGCAGTGCCAAAATGTTTACATGTCGGGAGAGTAACCCCATTTACTGATGGGGAAAATAAGGCAGAGCAAGTAAAAGCTTTCCTAGGGAGGAGAACTGTATAAATTGCACCACTCTTCCAGGTGAAAGCAACAGGAATTGCATTAGCCTGGCATTTCAGGTCACAAAAAAATAAAGCTCCTTTCATTGAACCATCTCTTTTCTCCTGTAGAATTGGCCAGATAGCCTCATAGTGGTAAGCAGAAGGAGATCCTCCTGTCCCTCCAGCATGAACTCAGTGCCATCATGGCTGGGCTGTTCTGAGAGGCAAGGATGGGAATCCCCCTTCTTATCTTTGTTCAGCTGATAACACCTAAAATAAAATGAATAAAACCTGGGACAACCTTGCCCTACATAGTTTTGGTATCAGAACATGCTGAATTCCAGCCATGGTGAGATTATTCAGAGCTAGATTCCCTAAGATAGCATTTCAGTGTGTTTCCTCAGCCACAAAAATAAACTAAGGGGGAAAGAAATCCAGAATAGAGCCCAAGCTATGGAATGATGGGTCAGAAAGAAGGAGGGTGTTAGGCACTCTCTGAGTGATGGATGACAGGGCTGTGTGTTAAGACATTGAATGGGGAGAAAATGAGCCGCGAAATAAAGAGTCAGGATATTTGGCGTGTATGTTTTGTCTGATCTTGAGGGGTGTTTTGTAAACAGAGTCTGCAAAGGTCTTGTTGGTGTAAGTCAGTAACAGCTATGCTGCATCCAATGGCAAAAATCCTATTGACATCCCCATGGCCAATATTTCTCAGCTGTCACAAAGTCCTGAAATGTGTCCCACTGACTCATAATGCAGCAAAGCTGGAGAAGGAATTGCTAACATTAATAGCCATTGAAATGCCAAGCAGGGAGAGAATGTGGAGCGAGTTCTGCTATGTGTCGTGATTCATATCTACAGCTTTCCTGCATGAGCTACCTGTCAAGAAGAAGGCTCGTCCTTGTCTTCAAAATGTTCTTTCTTTGTACAGTCACCACCTGCAGGCACCTGGAGTAAATGAACCACGAATGTCTTTTTCACTCCCTGTCCTCTCAGACATCAAGGTGCTATTTAGAATTCGTTAGGGATCGAAAGGTGATGAATAATTCTCCCACCCAGCAGATCTCAGGGCTTGTCTTCGATTTGGATGCATAAAGGCTGGACAGTCAGCTTTTGCTAAAGAGCATAATTCCAATGTAGCAAACCCCAGGGATTCCAAATCACGACCAGCAACCAACTCATCTTTTCAAACTGTCCCCTGAACCATGACATTGTTTTTGCTTTTTATTTTTTAAGTGAAAGCTAAGGTTTTGTTTTAAGTGCGTGCCAACAGGAGCTGGGGCTTTGGGAAGAATACCCAGCATCACACCAACGTTAGCAAAGAGATCCTGAATAATTCCACAGCAAGGGAGCTGGAATTTCACTGGCAATTAAAATAATTTGTAAATCAGTGTTATCTGAGGTAAGAAAACCTCAGTTCACCTTCCCATGTTTTGGGATATACATATTTTTTTAATCTACTTTCTAAATCTGCATCTGCACACAGTGAATCTGGAAATAGCTTCTTGGTGAGACGCTTGCTCTTTGCCAGAAATATCATCCATCCTAAGTGGGTACAACATGAAACAGAGCATAAATTAGGTCTGAAAAAATCCGAATAATCGGAGCACCCTCCCCAGGCTGACCCACTCCTGATGTCCGTCTGTCCCACCTGTTTCCTTTGGAGATGCCCACGCCCTACAGAACGACACGGAGATCTGAATTCAGATCCTTGCTTCTCTTCCTATTGCTGTTTACTGCAGTTCAGAGAGATCCAAACACAAAGCCTTTCTCGTTTTACCACCGAATCAGCCACAATAATCCAGATCCTGGGACAAGCACAGCTGGAAATGTGCAAGATTTGACAGATGCAGGCTCTTACCCTTCCTCACATCTCTTCTCACTCAAATACTTAACCACCGTTCTGCGTTTGCTGCACTAATATGATCATAAAAAATAACAGAAGCGTTTCCTCCGGTTGAAGTGTCCTTTGATCCCTTTTCTGTTCCCACGGAAGATACTTTCCATATGGTTGAGACGTGCTGGGACAGAATATACGTACAGAGTGCAGCTGTTGCGTGTTGGCAGCAGTACTTATATATAAATGCACTCTCCATGGGGTGGCTGTGTTTGACCCGAGGTGCATAAAGAATGCTGGTCTCATGGAGTAAAATTCACTGCTAACGTTGAGATTGGGAGCATGAGATGAGGCCCATTTGTCAGCATTGGCAGTGAAGCCATGTGGAGTCACTGGTACTGAGTCAGTCTGTGGGAAGACACTGGGGATCCTCTCTGCTGCTCCATCCTCTTTTTTTTAGGGCAATTGCTCTGGAACAGGACAGATCCCATAGGGGCTGAGCTCTGTGACCACACAGCCATCCCTGTTTTCAGCTTGCTGTGATTGCAGATGCTTAATCCCAGGTGTCATAGGCAGAAGGTGTGAGGATTTCAGACTTGTGAAAGCCACAAACGCACTTCTCCTGATTCCCTTGGATGCTTAAAGCCCTGTCAACACAGTTGTGACAAACAGCATGTAATTCTGTGCTCCCAACGTGCAGGGTATTGCTGTCCTCTCCCAGGTGGGATTGGACTCAATGATCATTATGGGTCCCTTCCAGCTCAGGATATTCCATGATTCTGTCTGATTCTGTGAGTGTACCCATACCACCCTGCCTGCCTTTCCCCGAGCTCTGACTCAATCACCACATTTGCACCATAAAAAGGGGGAAAAAATATTGTGAAGCTAAACAGAGCTGTGAGATTTTACCAACACAATGAAGCCCAGAAGCCATGAAAATCTATAGGATCTTATTCCTGTGGTGCTAATGGAGATGATACAGCATAAACAAGAGTTTTCTTTAGTCTGGGAGCTGCTAAGTCCCTATAAGCTGTCCATCAGTGAAATGATGTGTGACATCAGTGCTGGCTCTTAAACAACCTATAATCAAGCAGCTCTGTAACTTCTGACTAATGACACAGTCAAATTACATCCCTGGGGCTGAATTGGCACTTACTCACCAGGAGGTACGTGGAAAACTTCTCTCTCAAAGCTGAAGAAACCTGAATCTGACAAACAGGAAAATAAATGGTGAGGGAAAGGGTCGCAGTCCTGGCATTTTAGGGGTATGCAGTGAGACACTTCGTGGCAAAGGATATCAGGACGCTGATAGCACGTTCTGTTTTATTTAATTTTCATATAGCAAGCAATTGAGTTGTGCTACTGGCATTCTATAAACCTCAATCTACTGGAAAAAAGGCAGGAATTTCAGCATCCTTTAGAGTCATAGAATCATAGAATCTCCAAGGTTGGAAAAGACCTCTAAGGTCATCCAGTCCAACCATTCACTTATCACCAATACTTCCCACTAAACCAACTAGTCAGCCTACAAGTAAAAAGCATTAAGGGATTAGCTGAAGTTTCCTTTGGTTCCAGCACAAACTATTGGGAGATAATGGAAGATGAAGGCTCTGAGCTGTATTCAGTTTTGCCACTATTCATTATTTTATTGCAGGAAAGTCATTAAGACCTCCACACGTGCGATCTTTAAAGGCCAGGAGGCAAATGAGGTCATTACTCCATCCTCCTATATGTCACCCACCAAAGGGTGTCACCTCATGGTGCCTCACTGCTGCAGAGGATGCAGGCAGCCTTATGTTGTACACCTTTAAAGAGGAGAGAACTCACCACTCTGCTTGGTTATTTTTTCTCATGGTTAATAGCATTCATTCTTAAAAAGAAAAAAAGAAAAGAAAGTTTTATTTCTACTTTAATCTTGTCTGGCTTACACTGCCAGCCACAGCCTGTTTAAATGTCTCTGCAAATACAAAATACTCTATCATCAGGCTTAGCAGCACTGTTTGAATATTACTCCTACTTGCTACCAGTTCCATCTACCACTGATGTTAACCATGACAACAACATCACTGAATATTTCACTCCCAGAAAAAAAAAAAAAGAACACACTCCTAGTATTCCATGGGAGGTGAAGTGGCTCCCCAGGGACCTAGGCAACGTGATGTCTTTCCTGTTTTGCCAGGTATTCAGGTAGGCAGCATAAAAGGTAATGGGATGTTTCTGAGCTATGGGCATAACCAATGTTTGCAATAGAAGAGCACAGCTTTCCATGGCCATCTGGAGAGGGCACCGTATTTCCCAAGAGGCACTAAGCAAATACCAACATGTCCACGACCCTTGCAAAGTACAGAAGGATTCAACTCATTGTACAGGAGATTTGGGAATTGAAATGATTTCTCCACCTTGCACTGTAGTTCAGTAGCTCAAGGTTTAGACATGCTGAACTTGACTTACACTGCTGAGGAAAATTAAGTTGTTGGCATGAATAAGAAGGAAGTCCATATTATCTCTACTTTGATTTTACTCTTAGCTCTGTTACATATTGGGTCTGTTGACTACCAGTTCTACTGATGATGTTTCTTGGGAGCTTGAGCAGAGAAGGGCAGTGGTGCTGTGAAGGGTCTGGAGAACAAGTCTGATGGGAAGCAGCTGAGGGAATGGGGATGGATCATTCTGGAGAAGAGGGGGCTCAGGGTAGAACTTACTGCTCTCTACAATGCCCTGAGATGAGATTGTGGTGAGATGGTGGGGATCAGCCTCTACAATAAGATGAGAGACGATGGCCTTCAGTTGCACCAGAGGAGGTTCGGGTTGGGTATTAAGAATGAGTGGTCATTGGCACAGGCTGTCCAAGGACTGGTGGGGTCACCATCCCCAAAGTAGTTCCAAAACTGTGAAGATGTGGCACTGGTCAGTGAGGATGGTGGGATAGTTTGGGATTGGACTTGGGGATCTTAGAGGTCTTCTCCAGGGCTAATGATTCTATGATCTTATGTTTCCTTCTATAGGCATTAGTAATGCTTCATTTACAGGACACTGTTCAGATATAATGAAACCTGTAGGCAGAGCTGGTCTTAACCTACGAAACATCATGGATAGCATGACCAAATGCCCAGCAGAGAGAACCTGCTGTCCCAAAGCCCAAGTTGCACCCACCCCTGGGAAGAAAGAGTTAATGACAACATGCGACGGGACCCACTCATAGCAAAGTTTGTACGCTGCCAGTTTGTTTCTTGTGCTCTGACAGCGTGTTGTTCCAAGGCAACAAATCTCTACACCAATGTACTAAAAAAGGCTGCGTTAATAAATTAGCATGCTGATCTCCATCTCCACCCCCCTCAAAAGAGCAGGGAAAAAAAAAAAAATGAGCAAGAGGCAGACTCTGACACTGGCTCTTCACTATTTTTAGCAGACTTTGGCAAGGCACTCACATTCCGTTTCAGGCGAACCAGAAGTTGCAGCAAGCAGGAATTGTTATTGTTTACCCGTTTTTACACTCAGCCTTACACCTGGGCTTGTTTCACCTTTGTCTTAGCACAGGATGGGAGAGCAGTGGTGCGCTGCACCTAAATGGAGAAATAAAGGAAAAATGGAGCAGGATTGGGAGATTTTGAATCCTTTTGTCTCTTTATCTGCCAATGACTTCAACCAGAAAGCTCTCCAAGAAGCTCATTTAGTTGTTTTTATAAGGGGCAAGTGATGCTAACTTGCTGAGTAAAAATCCTAAATTGCAGATGTACCTGCTTGCACTTAACTGCAAAACAGGAACTGCTGATTTGACATTGCTGATCATAGGAAATGACAGTATTGAAAGCAGGAGTGGAAAAGCCATATGCAGCAACAAGAGGGGAGCAGGGAGTCCCATGTCTGGTGTTTGATGAGCGATCCCAGGGAAGGAAACCTGCAAGCAGCACCCCAGCACCTCTCTCCCTGCCCACCCCCTATTTCTTCCATAGGGGATGGAAGAAAGATGGCAGCGCTCTGTGCTTCGCAGTAGAGACTGTGCTCAGCAGAAGCAGGGTGAGCGCATCATTAATCACACTGCACTGTTTGTGTCCCCTGGTCCAAGCAATGTTTTGATACATTCTCACATGGGCAAAAACACCCTGAGAATTCTTCGCTGGGTTTTGCCGCTTGGAAGCATTTGCTGTCCTCGCTGTCACTTTGTTTGGCAAAGAAAGGAAAAGATTCAGAAGGAAAAGATTCAAACCAAAGTTCAGCACTCTCAGGATTCAATTAGAAGGTTCCCGTTGCTTTGCAGGCTTTTCCAGAATGAGTGGAAGTCCAACAAACAGACCAACTCCTGTCAAGCTGAGGAGGTGATGCAGAAATCAAGGGAACTATAGAGGATGTCAAAGGCATTGACATCAAAATCCTCCACAGCATCTCTCCCTGAATGCTCACAGTTCTGATTTGTGAGGGAAAAGCAGGAAGGCGTGTATATATAAGTGCTAAAAGAGCAATTTGTTAGAGACCTGACTCTGAAGTCCAAATTAAGCCAATTATGGTTTTCTGATTTTATGATACCACGATATACTTGCTGGGAAATCATTTTGCTCCCTGTGCCCATGATAAGCAATTGAAACTAATTGCTGTCAACAGAACGATAGAATCACTTTCCTTTTTTTTTTTTCCTCCCCCCCTGTTTCACTGGAGGTAAGTAAGAAGCAGCCTTTCCCTTGACAGCATATGGGAAATGTTTTTCTCTTTTTTTTTCATTCTGGATCCGTTTTGCAAGACTGGTCTTAGAAGTGCTGTTATCACTTATCCCACCCCCGCATCGCATGGAGTTTGGTTTTATGTTTCACTCACATTCAGGCAATATTGTTTTTATTTCCAAGCAGAGAGAAGTACCAGAGGATCCTTTATAATGGCTGGTTTCCAGTGTCATTCAGGAAAAGCAACTAATTTCTAAGTGCTGCAGCAGCAGCATTGACTCTTTAACACCCCAAGTGTGTCTCTGTAGCTTTATAGAAACATCTTTCCATCAGTACATCTCTTAAGCATTTACAGACAACCTATTCAAGTAATCTCACAAACAAATTGTTCAAATGATTTAATAAGCAAGTTAAGAATTTGCTTCTAAAAGCAGTAAAGATTTGGCACTGGGAAAAATTCACAATATTTTAAAGTAGTAGATATCAAACCAAATCCTTTGTTATCAGTATTATCATTAGCAGTTGGACTGGATGACCTTGGAGGCCTTTTCCAACTTCAATGATTCCATACCCAACTTTCAGAAGCAGTTAGCAATGTTATTTCGTCTTCAGATGGCATGGCCACTTGGAGTTGCCTGTTGTGTCAACGAGTTCCAATAAATGCACAACCAATGGCTTTGTCACTCATTTGCTGAATAACCCCTGTCAAACCATCTCTGTTTTTTTTCGATGCTATTCTGCTTCCTATAGGATAAAAAGGCCCACAGTACTCTTCTTGCTAAGGACCCATCTAAATTCTTGCTCTTTGGATGGTCTCTGGGAGCTTAGATTACAGGTGGATATCACTTTGCTATGCATTCCTATTTCAGACCATTTCTCCAGAGTTCAATTTCTTCTAATTTCTCTGAATTTCAGATGCATTCCACAAGAAAAGTTATTTTCTGAAAGGCTGCAAGAGAAAGTGAGCACCCAACATCTGATCATTTTGAAGACTTCTAGTTGGTCAACCCAGTAATCCACTTACTCAGACTTCCAAAATGCTATTATTTCCTACCCTTTGAAACCCCTTCTGATGACCTCCTCAACATGACTGTCATTTGGCTAACTGATCTTCAATGAGAAGTTCTAGAGGGAGAAATTTTCCTTTACCACTTGGTATCTGCTCTCTTGCCTCAGGCTGTAAGTGGGAAAATGCAATGCTTGTATAATGAAGTGGATGTCTTGGGCCTTGAATCGATCTCTGATAGCATCCATGTAATTGTACAGCATCATGCATTCTGAAAGACTCTTTCCTGCAGGAATTAAGCTTTGAGTCATAAATTTTCCAAGACAGAGCAGAATCTTATTTATGTTTTTCCAGTGTTTAAGTTTCTTTGGTTACCTGCAATTTCTCACTGCCTCTGCCTTAACACTCTGTATATTTTCCATTTTAGGTTCTTTCTTTCCTACAATCAAACCCCCGGACACACTTTTTAAAATAACATTTTGGCTTGGATATTTAAACAGCTGCATCAACCCCATCATCTATCCATGCTCCAGTCAAGAGTTTAAGAAAGCATTCCAAAATGTCCTGAGAGCGCAGTGCCTCCCAAGAAAGCATGCAGCAAAGAAGCAATCCCCAAGCTTCAACCTCAATCATCCCAACAGCCAAAGCATGGGAGGTGGCAAAGGTGTGGTCCGTATCCCCGTCGGCTCAGGAGAAACCTTCTACAAGATTTCCAAATCCGATGGGGTCTGTGAATGGAAGATATTCTCCGCCGTGCAAAGCGTGCCGACAAAAAATGCGCTTCCTAAAGACAAGTCCAGCTGTACTGCTGCCAAAGTGAAAAGCAAAGGTTTCCTCCAGGAGTGCTGCTGTGCGGGCACTTCAAGGAACGCGGTCCATGAAAACTGCAAGGTGCCAACCATTAAAATACACACCATGACCCTCAGCGAGAACGGGGAGGATGTCTAAAGGCTCTGCCGCTGTGAGGTCGCTCCCATCTTATTGGGATTATCCATTCTATTGGGGATTGAAGTAGATGCAGTAGCAGTTGAAGGAGTTGGGATGAAACAAATAGCATGCTGGAAAAGAGTACCACGCCTCGTGAGGGGTGATGTTGGTGTGCTGGTAGCCTGAGGAAAGCCCCTTAAGGACAGCGAATGGCTTCAGTGGATGGTGAGCACCCTCTGCTCTTCCAAGAGATGTGGTTTCCCTGAGATATAAAGTCCTTGTTTTCACTGCATTTCCCTGTTTTAAAATCCAGCTGCTCAGATTTAGTTGTGATGCAGGAGCAAGAGCCAACCACAAGGACCCCGTCCCGATTTCAGCATGGATACTTTCAGACAGCTCCCAGTTTAGAGCCAATTCTGTGACTTTTTTTTTTTTTTTTTTTTTAATATATATGTGTACAAACATTGATACAAAATCCAGGAGAGCTGAGGTTGGGAGGCTCAGGTCTTGGGACCGTGTTTACAGATCTCTGCTTACATTTTGTTAAGGGACTGTGGAAGCGAATGCATTCCTACCATGTCTTGCCTCTTTTGTTCATCTCCAGCTTTGTTTGGAGAGATCCTACAGCCCCTGCTGAAGAGCAGGCAGCTCTTGGGGTGACACCTTCAGCTGGGCAGTCCTCACTGTGTCCCTTCCAGCAAACACTCCTCTGGCTCTTGCACTGTTTGGAGTGGCTCTGAGTTTCCCTTGGTGCTGAGCATTTCAGTAGATTGTATGGCCAAGAGAAACTTGATCCAAGTGCGTGCACTCCTCCTAGCTCCAGAGACAAGAACTTTTCTGTTTTATACAACCAGTCTACCCAAAATTCCCAGATTGAAATGCAAACCTGCATGCATCCTAGGTGTGTTTGAAAGATTTCTGCACTTTGATGTCTGATAAAATTCGAAAGGAGGTAAGACGTCATCAAACAAGGCTTGAACAGGTCTCTCCTATTCATCTGTTTGTTTCCCTTCTTCCAAGTTTAGCAGAAAACCACCTGAAACCTCAGAAACTCCTTGCCCAGGTGCTTTCCCCAGTCACATCCTAAGGTACTGCCGTGCCACAGTCACTGGAAAAGCTGGATGTCCCATTTTCCCTTTGCCCAGCATTGTCCTACGTCCCTCTGCAATGCAAAGTACCCTAAGCCTTCCAACCCCATGTATCACGAGGTCAGGAATGTTATCCTTCTTCAGAGCAGTGGGAGCTAAACCCAGTAACTGACTTAAGACCATACATCCTCATGAGAAAGGCCCTTCCCATGGGAATTTGGTCGAAAAACATTTGGGAGCCTGGTATATTTTAATGCAGCTAATCTAAACAAATAAATAAATAAAGTGGGCTGCTCAGCATCGGGAAAAAAATAGCGGGAGGAATTCTCTGTACAGTATTAGAAATAGGCAGCTCTTGACATGCCTCCTCCTGAGCCTGCCAACTGAAAAATGCAGCTTCCTTGAAAGAACACACGAGCCTCCACTCGTGTCTCAGCGTCAGCTCCTGAGATGTGCTGGATATGCACTGGTTTGAAAAGGAAAAAGGCTTACAATTAGCTTTTTCAGGATGGGACCTTGAAAGGACAATCCTGGATAATGTTGATGAGGAATCACTCTTTGTTCATCTCTCATTCTGTATGGAGTCCAGCATCAAGACAATATTTATTTGTTCTCTCGTAGAAATGCTGGGTCAGAGAGCTACAGAATGTCCCAAAGAGGTTAAAATTAGAGAAAACTTCAAATCCAATCCCTAGACTCAAGCTCTTATTTATTTCCAAAAATGTGTGTTTGCAGGTAGCACATCTGCAGCATTGTCCCATTTTTATTTAAAATAAGAAATCCACTCCACCCTTTCAGATTTTCCTCAGGTTTGCAATGATTGGAAACCAGGAGTGCTAAAATACCGTGAATAAATATTCTCATGGTATTTCAAGCCAAGACCAGAAGCAGAAAAGCTGGAAATCTCATAAGAAAGTCATATGAGACTCCAAGCCAAGGTTCTTGGTCTCATGGGGTTCAAATACGTGGGACACTCACTTGAATAAAACCTGAACTCTGAAACACTGAAAAAACACCCATTAAATGGAGCTAAACAAGACTGAGTATCTCCACTGCAGCCAGGTTCTGCCCCATTTAAATGGATACCTGCTGTGTAACTCAGACCAAAGGGTCATTGTGCCATCTCTCCTTTACAGCTTTGAGATTTCCAATCTTAGGTTCGTTGTAGGTTCCACAGTGTCAGGGTTGTTGTGGAGGTACAGGTGGGTTGGAGCAAATTGGTTTGGTCATTGAATTTCAGAGCAACACAATTGGAATCTGCAGGGAGCATAAAGCATGCTGGTGGCAGTGTCTGGGTGGACAGGTCTGCGTAGCACCGTGGTTCAAAGAGACAGAGGTTAGGATAACAAAGCGGGAGGTGGTCAGATCACAGTGTCACGACTTTCATTGAACTGTAGAATCATTAAGGTTGGAAAAGACCAGTAAGATCATCTAGTCTAACCATCAACCCATCTCCACCATGCCACCTTAAGCCACATCCCCAGGACCACATTGATCCATTAATCAACATGTCCCAACTGCAATCATAGAGCGTCCCAATGTCCATCATGTCACATTTCCCACCATCCACGCCCATTTAGATCTGCCGCATTCTGTTTCTGGATTTTCACATGCTCTCTAAGGTTATTCAGGCCTCAAATTCTTTAAGGTTTTCCCATTATCCCAAAAAATGCCTCCTCATTTTTTTCTTTGCCAAGTCCAAGGATAAATTACACACTGTGTAAAGCAATATTTTCCTTTGCCAGGCTTTCATGGCACTGGAAAGAGGAAAAGTTGAGTTTGGGATATTTCTTGTTCTTCTGCTTGGAGTCAGCAAACAGATTTCACAAAGTTCTTCAGTCTTGCAAAATGCCCTGCTTGACTCCTCCTGTTTTCTGAAGGGTACCAATGGCTGGCGCATCATGTACAAGCTGAGGTCAGCTGGGTAAGTTCTTAACACCTTACAGAAGTGGAAGGTCCTAGGTATGCCCAGAAGTCAACTAACACATTCTGTAAATGAATTTATCCACTATTTCTTGCCTAATTGCAACGAGACTCCCAGGGAGATGGGTAGGCTCTCTGGCCAGACTAATCCTTTCTTTTCCAAATCCAAAACATCATCAACTACTTTTTGAAGGTATTCACAAGCAAATGGTTTAATGTATGACAGCATTATGGAAATTCAAGGCACTACAAGAGAGTTTGTGCTGCATTAAAACAAAGATCTCCCACCACCTAGCTTGATAAATGTAATTGAATCACTTCTTTCCCAGGAGGGGGTTGTAATGTTTGTATTTGAGATTCAAGTAAAATGTCACGCATTCTAGGCAGAGCGTGCTGCATATTTCTCATACTGGCAGAGAAGGGGAAAAATAGCTACGGGGAAATGAATTGCTAAAAAGAAGAGCTGGTTATTGCAAGCAAATATCACATCGGAAATAACATGTCTTTTAGTTGCATGACATGCTCAGAGGTTTAGTTAATGCGGATTACTGTCTGTTATACCAAGCTCAAATCCAAGCTGAAAAACATCCTCTGCTTTAGCATCACAACACTTCTAGGCCTTTTTCAGAGCCAGAATGTCCAAAGGTAGGCAGAACTGATTTTCCATTACTCAGTGTGTCAGACCAAATGACAAGAGCTTCTTGTATTGACCTGCATTGCAACCGTCAAAACTTGGCCCTTCTTCTGAAGAAACAAGGCAAAAACACCTTAAATCTAGTCTGCATCAGATTTCCCTTTAGAAAGCAGCTCCATTCGGCTAATAATCACAGCATCATTAGTCTGTGGTACAGTGAAAACGTGCTGAACATCATTAAGTACTCAGTTGTATTTATCTTACAACTGTGGGAATTGTACGCAAGCCGGGGCCGTTATTTTGTTGTTGCTGTTTGGATGGGGGTTTTTTTGCTTAGGCAGCCTTTGGCTGAAAAAGTATTTTATTATTCCTTCTGTCTGCAGCAGCACTTGGCCTGCATGTCTTACGCGTTTGGCTGCCAATGGTTTCTATGGACATTTTTTGAAATGGGCACTGCATTTTCTGAACATGGTATTCCAATGTCATCGGGGTTTGTACATGCTGTTTTTATAGACTCGTTGTTCATGATGCAACTCGTTTGAACAGTCATACTGGTCATTTCCTTGAACAAAATGAATGTATGTGAAATATTGCTTGGTGAACAAATAAATTATTGGGGGGAATGTGCACTTTGGAGCTACAAGTTGGCTGCTTTTTTTCTTTCTTCCCCGAAACATTTATGTATCTGACCTTTCCTTTAATACAAAGCCTTTGGGCAGAGGACTGGGTAGAGATTCCGAAGACCTTGGTGGTTTCAGTGGGAATAAGGTAAGACCTTGGTGGTTTTTATGGGAGTAAGGTACGAAGAGAATAAAGGAATCATTGTGTTTCTACTGCAAAAAGTTAGACTTCATAAAAATTTGAATGGACTGAAAGTTCTATTTGATCCCAAGTCCTCACCTCAACTGCTTACAATAAAACATCAGGTCCCAGATGGAATCCAGTCCATTTTGCTGTAGCCCATGTGCACAAACACTAAGAGAACGATCCCTGTCAGCCCAAGAATGTAAATCCTCTTTGTGGTAGAAGGTGCTGAATGACTGTATTCCATGATTTGTAAAGGGAAAACAGAAGAGATCTCCAGCAAAGCTGCTGTTCAGAATTTGGAAGGTCCTGAGTGCAGCTGTCATTGATCCTTTGATAATTTGATCCGAGGTCTCGGGGAATCTCTGGAGAAAGTTTTTAAGGTCACAAGACCTGCACCCTTTGCAGACCTGCTCTTCTTCTGGCTTAGAATGAGCATTACTTTGTATTTCAGATGTGATCCTCAAGTGATATAGGCCCTACTCAAAGAAATTCCTGTCCAAATGATGGATGGACATAACGTACAGTGCAAAATGCCTCTGTGGTCAGTATGTCCACTGCCAGATAATAGGGGTTATTATTAATCAATGGCAGGAAAATTGTGCAGGAAATGTGTGGGGTTTTTTTAGCTGTATAAAATAAATTAAGATTACGTAGAAAGACGTCAGCCTTTCTTAATACAGAGGCTCTGGGCCCCTCCTCTGCCACAAAACTTGTTCCTTTGCTGTGAACCTGGCCACAAGGCCAGGAAGAAATCACATTTTCTGACACATTGGACAAGGAGTTGTGATTTTCTGACCAAATCCAAGCACTCATGCTGTGTTTAAATTCCCTCTCTGCAATAGATGTGATCTTTTCCAACTGTCCCGGGAATGCTGAGCTTCATCAAATGCCAGCAGCGACTTTGAAAAGCTGACATGTGTCAGGAAAAAAAATAAAATAAAACCTGATGTTTGTTTCATGTCATTACAACAGCAGAAATTAGGCAGAAGCTGCCAGCGCTTACTCTGGGATAAACTTCCCACTCCTTTCCGCTTCCTGGGATGTCCGTAATGGATTCTCAGCACCTTCTGTCCTCACAGTCCTATTGCATCCTTTATATTTAAAATCACGCTGAGATAAAGTTTGTGAAATAATTAAGCTCAGCAATATGCAAAGATGCACTCAGCCCGAACACAGGATTGAAGAACCGGCGGAGCTGTGATGGCGTTGTGCTGCTCCACCTCCCTGAGAGATTCCCCTGTTGCTTTCAAGGAGGACAGGAATATTTTTTTTTTCATAAAGACTCAGACACAGTGGGAAATTCCACTACAATTCAAATCATCACCTGCTGCAGCGTTGACCTGCTGTCCAGCTGCCTGCAAAGGTCAGAGCAGCGGGCAACATTGTTGGAGTTTGGACATTTGATAGTGATGTGCAATGCTGTGCTGGCAATTACAGGAGAAACAATGCCATGAAAGCATGCTGTTCTTTACCCACAGTTTGTTTTGGCTTGATGCTATTGTTTTTTGAGGTAGCCTGATTTTACTGTTCAGTAAGATGCTCAGATCCAAGCAGGTATTTGTTAACCCACTGTCTCGCGGAGTGCAATTTCCCCTTGTCCTATGAAAGAGTTCCTAAAAGCTTGGCTGAAATAACAACTTTAGCTTGCACACAGCAGGAGAGAAGCAAGAAATAAGGAGTGGGGATCATACCCAGACACACTTCCACACCAGAAGCTTCCACACAGCTTTCAGATTCTACAGTTTGTTGTAATTGGAGTTTATTGTTGTAATTGCTGTTTTGTCTTCAAGGAAACACAGCGCCTGACAGATAGAAAAGATAGAAGCTTTCTGGGTTTGTTTGCCTTTTGCTTTGCATTTTCTTCCTGACATTTGGGCAGACACTGAGAAAGGGAAAAATAAAAGAAAAGGAAAAAAAAAAGAAAAAAAAGTAAAAAATGGATGTTTCCCGTATTAAAAAAAAAAAAAATCAATGAGGGAAGAAGTTTTTTGTTATAGAGCCGAACTGAGAGCTTTCTGGTTCATGTCTGTGTGCACTCACCCTTTTCTTCTTACGGGGAATAACATCACCTCCTGGACAGAGCCTTGACAAGGCCACCACTAACTTCACTGGGTGTAAAACTGAGCATGGTTTGACCCAGCAAATAGTTACGCTAGCACAAGTGAATGGCTCTCCAGACCTACATCTTTTATTTCCTTGACTTAATTGGGAAACAGGGTTTCCAGGGAAGCACCTAGTGATAAGCAGGCTATTATATACGACACAAAGCAGTATTAGTCACAACCTATATGGTTGAACCTATTCTTGAACCTATATGAATCTAGACAGCTAGGGAATAACGACCCAACCCATGCTGCTGAATGCTGGACCCAGCTTCTGTCCAGATTTCATGCTAACTTACCCAGTGATGATAATGTAGAGGAATGGATGAACACAGCAATGCATCCCCTCAACAGTGCAATATTTGCCTTCCCTCGATCATCTCCCAAATACTCCTGAGATTATACCATAACAGTCCAACTCCAGAGGGTTGAAAACTGTAAAAATTCTGCTTGGGCTAAACAAGAACCACTGCAAGATTTCAAGCCAGCAAAGAGTTTTTCTTCCACTGATTGGTGGGTTGGGTTGGTTCTTATGATTAAATAGCAATTTTTAATAAAAATCCTGATTGTGTCGTGTTTGGTGTTGACATAAAGCTAATGTGCCTTCTTCACTGGCCTTTTTTTTTCTCACTACAGCTGCTGAGATGGAGGCAGCTGGCAGCAAGTGCAAGCTCACAATAAGTCAGATTTTTGTTAACACCACCCACATTCAGCCGGGACACTTCTTTATCATCATGCTGCTACTGGAAAATTGCACAGATCCAGCCTGAGATGAAGCATTTACTATTTATTAGCGAATTAAGTAAACAGTATCTATGTTTGTTGGCCCCACGCCTATTAAACCAAATATCCCACATGTTGGCAGCTCCCATGATTTATCCTTGAGAGAGGCTGTGCCATCTGAACTCCAGCTCAGGGATTCCAAAATGCTACTTCAGATTCAGGAATGTTCTCCATTTCCCTCGAGAGACATAGAAATCTCAAACTGGCAGTGCTATATACAGAGATACAGGGGAGGAGGGGGCTGGTAGGAAGAATATTATCAGTGATTGGTTTTTAGAAATATTTCTTTCCTTTGGTACATATAAAAAGGAAGACAAGCTGGTTCCAAGAAGCATTGTTAAGTGCATTTATCTTGACTCTTGGAAAACTGATTCTCTCTTCCAGGTGCAGAAGTCATTCAGAATGCCATCACAGCAAAATCACATTTTCTACATAAGAATTTCTCTTAAGTTTGCATTAATTGGTGCAGCTAAGGCACTACTGCAAGGTGGTCTGTACTGAGATCTGCATTCCATCACCAGGCTGTGTTTATACAGTCACTAAGGATGGAAAAGACCTACATGAACACCAAGTCCAACCCCAGCCCATTCCACCATGCCCACTGACCACGTCTCTCAGTGCCACATCCCTACAATGAACACCTCCAGGGACAGTGACTCCTCCACCTCCCTGGACAGCCTGTGCCAATGCATTACCACTCTTTCTGAGAAGAAATTGTTCCTAATCCCCAACCTGAACCTCGGCTGGTGCAACTTGAAGCCGTTCTCGTCGTACTGGTGCTACCTGGGTGCAGAGGCTGACCCCCCCTTGTCACAATCTCTTTTCAGGGAGTTGTAGAGATGAATGCGGTCTCCTCCGAGCTGCGTCTCCCCCAGACTAAACCATCCCAGTTCCCCCAGCTTCTCCCTGCAACACTTGTGCTCCAGACCCCTCACAGTTTCATTGCCCTTCTCTGGACGCACTCCAAGGCCTAGATGTCTCTCTTGTAGCGAAGGGCCTTCTTGGCCACCTGGGCACACTGCTGGCTCACGTTCGGCAGAGCAGTGACCAACACCCCCAGATCCCTTTCCTTCCCGCAGCCTTCCAGCCACTCAGCCCCAAGCCTGCAGCGACGCGTGGGGTTGTTGTGACCAAAGTTCAGGGCCTGGCACTTGGTCTTGTTGAATCACATCCCATTGGTCTCAACCCATCGATCAGCCTGTCCAGGTCCTTCTATAGGGCCTTCCTTCCCCCAGCCAAATCGACATTTCCCCCTACTTGGTGTCAACTGCAAACCTACTGAGGGTGCACTCAGTGCCCTCACCCAGATCATCAGTAAGATATTAGGCAGGGCCAGTCCCAGTACCGACCCCTGAGGACCACCACCAGTGACCAGTCACCAGCTGAATTTAATCCTGCTGTTCCTGCCTTCCCCTGCTCCAGCACCAAAGCCGCTATTTACGTCTTAAACTTCAGATGCTAACAAGGGTTGCGAAGCATGGAGGCAACAAACCACAACCGCTTTTTGCTTAAACTCATCTGCTGCCACTCACCTTTAGAAAAATAGTATTTAGGATTCAGTAAAACAAGCGGAATAGATTCTGCAGGAAGACTCAGAGCAATCAGCCCAGGGGAATTTCACTGCAATATTAGCAGAGAACTTGCTTCAGACAGCTCAGATGGGATAAATTCATGCCCACCCCAAAAGCCAGTGCATTCCCATCCACTGCCTGAATAGTTGTGTGAGAATTTATAACGTGCACAGCAAATGTGGAAAGCCAAAAACATGCCAATGCTAAGAAAAAGGAATATGTAGTTATATATGAGCAGTAAGTCCAGACCCATAAACTGCCTCCTCATTTTGCCAAAAAGAATAGGTTCCATGTGATTGTCAGCAGGCTATTTTAAGGCATTTCCATGCTTTTCACTGTGTTGTCATATCCAAAAAGCATTTGATTGGGAATTCATTTCTCTAATTCTGAATGCATGACACATACCCCAAAAGAGACAGTTAAATTAAATTGCAAGCCTTGCTTGGGTTGTTGTTTCATTTGTAACCTGCCTGGAGTGTCTGCTGGCTTCACCAGGAAATACTGCAGTATAAATCTCATCTCAAGCTATATTTACATATGGCTCTTTGCATATTAAAAGGCTCCAAAAGAGTCATGACAACCATACACCCCTCCCTGGTGCTGCAAAGGGATTGTGCCTCGGTACTCCAGAGCCCAGCATTCACATCAGGCGTGATGCTGGGGACGTTTGCTTTGCTGGAAGCTGTCTATAAAAGCACAATTCAGTGTCTCTCAAAGCAGGTGGCAAACATGAAATTGGCCAATAAACACCTGTTGCATTCCCAGTACTTTCGGGGCATGTTTGGCACAGCCTTGCCATCTTGTGGTCTGCTCAGCTCTGCAGGATTGAAAGCAAAGCTGGAGTAAGAAGAGCAGCTGAAAGCAGAGTTGGGAAGAGAAGGCAATGGTACCCTGCTATTATTGAGGGGAGAAGAGCAGGCTGTGAGCACCATGGGAAGATACAGCGTCAGCTGCTGTAAGCTGAATGCTGGAGACTTGAGAATGAAGCAGCACGAGGCTGGAGGAGCTTTACAAGTGCATTAGCCTAATTGGTCTCATTAATCTAACTAGCATCGTATCCTCTTAATTTATATTGAGGTTAATTTTTGTTTAGGAAAAAAAAAAATGGCTAGACCTTTGTTTAATGTAGTTATGTGTGCCTTTTAAACCAGCTATTTTACTTTAAATGATGGATTGAATTAGGGGTATAATTTCCTTTCAGGTTCTGAAAATTAGCATCTAATTATTCCTAACCTAAGGGATATTATCACTTCTTAGAAAAACGAATAATGATCTGATCTAAATTTAGAAGAGAGACCTTCCCAGTAAGTGGCAAGGCTGGAATTGTTCAAATACAAAAGAAGAAAGTCACGTTAAAAAATAATCATCACTCTTTAAAAAGTCAGAAATCTTTTCCTAAGATGACCGAAATAAAAGGACTCTGCCTGTTTCAGGTCTGTGTTTGTAACATCACCCTGCAGCCCCCAGCCCTGCAGCTCCAGTCCAAGCAGTGTGACACAGCAGTGGGGTTTCCATTCCATTTGGGACTGCTGAGATCTCTCTGAGATCCATTCTGCCCTATTGCTTCATTTGAAGAAGTTGGTGCCCAGAAGAAAAATTAGAAATGGGATGTATTTTTTTTAATTGGAGACAGCAAATCTCCATCAGGACAGATTGCCAAGCAACATCATGAATTCTTCATCTCTGACAGCCTTCTAATAAGACTAAATGAGTGTCTAATGAATGTGATTGTTCAACCTCAAGTGCTTGGACCAATAAGGGAATTAACCAAGCAATCATTAATTCAAAACAAAACAGTATTTAGAGACAACCCCATCCCTCTTCCTGCTGCCACTCCCCTGTTGATGCAGCACAGGATGTTGGATGTTGGCCATCCAGGTCCCAGGAGCACACTGCTGCCTCACGTCCAGCTTTTAATCCAGCAGAAACCCCAGGTTCTTTTCTTCAGAGCTGCTCTCAAGGAATTCTTCTCCCATCTGTACACGTATCTGGGATTGCCCCACCCCAGCATCTTGCACTTTCGACCTCATTCGGTTCACAAGGGCTCACTTTCCATGTTTATCAAGACCTCTCTGAATGGCACCCCTTCCTTCTGCTGTATCAACTGCATCACTCAGCCTGGTGTCATCTGCAAGCTTGCAGATCGAGCTTGCTCAATCCCATCACTGATGTCATCAATCAAGATGTTAAAGAGCACCAGCCCCAAGATGGACTCCTGGGGGACACCACTCTCCACCTTCACAAAGAGCCACTGCCAACAACCCTCTGGTTACAAACATTCAAACAGTTCCTTATCCCCTGAGTAGTCCACCCTTTGAACCCATAACTCTCCAATTTAGAGATAAGGATGTGGTGAGCAGCCATGTCAAAGGTCTTCCAGAAGTCCAGGAAGACAATATCAGTTGTCTTTCACTTGCCCACCAGTGCGGTCACTCCATCACAGAAGGCCTCCAGATGGGTAAGGCCCTATCTGCCCTTGCCATGCTGTCTCAGATCACCCGTTCATCCCTCATGTGCTTTAATATCTCTTCCAGGAGAATCTTCTCCATGACCTTCCCAGGCATAGACATGAGGCTCACCAGCCTATAGAGTCTTCCTTTCCTTCCCCAGGTCTTCCTTTCTCTATTTCTTAAAAATGGGAGTGATGTTTCCCTCCCCTGCTGGTTTATATTATATGCTCTTTCCTTTGGAAGCCAGGCTACAGCCATTCTTGCATCCTTCCACAGTGACTGCCGGTCACTGGGAATGCCTTCATGCAACACAAAGCCCATGGATGAATAATTTCTGGCCAGGAGGAAACACAGATATACGACTACATCTGCGATTTACCTTAGTTCTAAATCCAACTCCTAGGGCAGGCCTGATGTCAAGAGGTTTTCCTCACAATAGGAGTTTCCACTCCATTGAAACTGCACTTCCAAACTGGGAGA
>JAPSGF010000277.1:0-102456 GCA_035772895.1 Perdix hodgsoniae | reverse complement strand
ATTCTGTGCTTGTCACCTTGGTAGACTTAATTCAAACTACTAAATTCATATTGCTCAATGTAGGAGAGGGTGGTAGGTGAAAGCAAGATGAATATCATGGTTGAGCAGTCTTCTAGACTTTCTCTTGGGCTGCCTCTCACTAAGAAAGTTTAGGGTTAATAATTTACTCTGGTTGCTCTTGATGTACCAAGAACGCAGTTCTACGAATGCATGGGTCCCGCTGGGTTTGGGGGGGATTATTCATGTGTCTGAATGCCTGCAGGCTTGCAGCTCAGTTTTGTATGATTTTTTTTTTTTTTTTTAGACTCCTTTTTAAAAATACACAAGAATTAAGCAATTTCCTTTGTGCAGTGCTTCAGCCAAAGCCCACTGAAGTCTTTGGGAAGTCTCCTACTGTTTTCAACAGGCGTTCAGGTCTACCCCATATTCCTTATGGTCTGGTATATTCGGTGGGTATAGTGGCGGTGGGATGCTTAACTGTCTTAGTTATTCTATACAGGTTATCCTACTGTGATTTAGTTACTGTGGAATATGTTTCCAGAATTACTAGCAGCATTATAGTGGAATAAAAATAATAATATTGTCTTGATTCCAGAATTGTCTCCACATGAGGAGCTACTGCGAAATTAAAATGGTGCAACAGCTTCATAGCTTTGTCTGCAGTAGTTGTGTTACTCAGTTGCTCTCTGTAAGTAAGGTTTCTAGTGAGGTGAAACAGAGGTGAAAGGCAGTGATATGAATCCCTTTTTATATCAGGACAGCCTTCCTGCTTTGAATGTTTACTGAACTGTAATTATCATAGTTTAAAAAAAAAAAGCAAAAAAACCAAAAAAAAAACCACAATAGCAACACCAAGCAACAACAACAAAACAACTCCAACCCCCATAACCCAAATGTAGACAAGCCCTTACCATGGACTGTAGCCAAACTCCTGATCAAGTAATCAGATCTGTGTAGGTGGACCTCTGTACCTGCTACTTCAGAGGGATTCTATATGTGCAGGTACCCACCTATGCAGATCTGATTGCAGGATTATGGATCCATGCTTGTTAAAAAAACACAGGTGTTGCTTTTGATTTAGGGGTGAATGCACAAGGAAGCTGGACTGTGATCCAGGGGACTGAAAGCATTGGAGCTTTGCTATTTTTGAGATCCCTGAACAAGCCTACCTGTTTTTACATATACTGTTAATGGGGGTGTGGATAAACAATCCAGAGGAAAGATTTCTTATCATTGTCATTTAGCACTAGTGCAGAAGAAGCAAAATACTCAGTAAATTAACTCATATTGCGACATGTGCATGGATCCTATGAACGTCTTGGAGCAGAGCCCAAGGCTGAGATTTTAGTTTCCATAATTGGTGCCTGAATCCTATGGATCTAATGAGACCTGTAGGCCTAAGTACAGTAGGTTTATTTACAAAACTGCTACATTATTGTCTTCTATCTTTGCTGTTCTTTTAACAGCTCTGACTTCTATGTTAACGTGTGTACTGGCTAATGCACTACGCACATACATGATATTAATCCCAGACACTTCATGATCTAGATTTTGGAAATACATCCACATGATGATAAAGCACCCACTTTAGAAATAAAGCAGCAGTATAACTGGCAAAAGAAGGGGATAAAAACTTATTCAGTCCCTTCCTTTGTGATATGTTTCATGCACAAATACAGAATTTTTGAAGCATGAAACAAGTAAGTGTTTTTCAGTTTGATATCTTTTTAATTAATTAAATACATTGGATGTGCTGTGTGTTCTTACTTCAGTGTGGCTTTTTAATTACATAAGGACAGGACTTGTATTAAGTGGATTTTCCCCTGAAAAATGTCAAAAGAAATGATATTTCTATGTATTTTACTTTCTATTAATAATAATAAATACTAAAAAAAACCTTCTACATCCTTTTACAGAAGAAACACACATTTTATTTTTTTTTCCCCATGAACACAAGGGTTTATTTTGTTAATCAGAACAGAAAATTAGTCATTTTTCTGTATTACTTCCTATCTTAAGATCTTGGCTATGAACACCTGTCCTAAAAACTGTTGAGCATCCTCAACTCCTGCCAAACAGAATAGATATGGAAGCTTATCAGCATGTCACTGATTCGGACTCAAAGAAATCAGGTAGAAGACCTGGTCAGGAATGATGTTCTGGCTGTAACTTATCTAGGCTGAAGGGGTACCTACTGCTGCGTTATGTCTTTTCCACTCCATCTCAGCTTTTACTCTTAGGTTTGCCTCTGTAGTTGCTTCCTAATCCACATATTTTGGTATTGTTTTTTTTTAATATTATTTATTATTATTATTTTTTTATTTAGTAGTATGTTTTGGATATTGATTTTTTTAAAATTGACATTTTCTTTGAATAGTGAAATTCTGTGGGAAATTGAGGTTCTTACTTCCAAAGCTACCTCTTCTTCCTCTCCTGCCTTTGCAACTGTCTATATTATTTCCAGTGTAGGGAGTATATGAGGGACTTGCCTCCCACTGGCCCTAGGGTCACTTGTGATTTCTTGAGCCAGGTTTTCTCTGTACTTACAGACTGTTTTCTTAGTGGCATGTATGTATTGAAGTACGTTAATTAAGAAGCAAAGAAGTTAAGACAGCAAACTGAGTCTTTTTTTAAAAATAGCAAAGGATCTATTTTTCCATTGTAGAGAAATATGAAAAGCAGATGGAAGGAATTTTTGGCAGTGTGAGTTGCTCTATTTGTTGTTGGGGAAGGGCTTGTTCTGGTGAGGTTGTGAGGAGGGACTCGATTCACGCATTGGAGTGCTGTGGGGCTGCCTGTCATGCTGCGGCTACAGCACGAGATGGCCTTTGGGCTGTCTATAGGCTGATTTTCAGAGCTGCAGGTAATTGAAATTATCTCTAGCAGCTTTAATCAGCAGGTAATTCATTGCCATGATGTGCTTTCTAATCCCAGCGTTACTCTGCTGACCTGCAACCACTGTTCTTCTGAATTGATTGGGCATATTTCCTGCCTGGGGTCGGGAGGGCTGCCTTGCAAATTGGGCTCTTCTGCCTCCTCAGCGATTATTAGTGTACTCTGTATGTTAATGGAAATCGCTCACTATCACGAGCCCTGCAACATCTGTTCAAGCTCCAATTTCATCCCTCTTCTAACCAGTGAGAAAGCAACCCTGCTTTCCAGAAAGGTAGGTACATAAGTGAGCAGAAGAGCCAGAAGCAGAAGGTCTCATTAGCCTGGTGGGGCAAACTGTCCCTTCTTTCAAGCCCTTTCTTCTGTGTGACGTTTAACTGTTGCTGTGAATGGGAAGGCTTGCACTCAGCAGCACGTAGTCCATAAGCCATCTCTGTTTCCTGCTGATTTCATGTTTTGCTAGGAAGGATGCTGTGCAGGATGTTGAGATAGGATTAAGCAATGAGCCTGGGCATTAGCAGGATGGCTGTGCTGAGAGACAGGCTTGGTCTCTTTCAGCTCCAGCTGAAAGGAGATAGCTGTAACCTGTCCTATAACCACAGGCTCCTCTTTGGGCGGTTCTCCTGTTCTGCAGTTCTGTTGTCTCCTGAAATTGCCTGGTGCTGAGCCTTTGTTAAGGCTCTGTGATAATTTAAAAAGGAAGTATGTCATTGTATTTCTTCCAAAGGGCCACCAATGAGGAATGTTGGACAAGATTCTGACTTGACAAAATTGTGTTTTGACATAATTGAGAAAGGGAGATTTCTCTCAGGGCTTTTCCTTGAAAATGATTCTGTCGTGAGAACAGCGTCTTTTGCCTATTGAGGATCTGCCTGTCCCTGCTGCTAGTTCCCCACCTGCAATCTCAGCCTACCTAAGTGACAGCAGATGAGTTGGCAGCAGTATGCTGCCTTGCAGAGATGTGCGAGTGGTCATCCCCTAGGTGTGGAGATAAAGAGGAGTTGAAGTTTTTCATCTATGGTTCAAGTACTTCTAACAGGACAAAACCATTCCCAAGTAGTCTGGAGGCCTGTTTTCTGCATGAAACCTGAAGAAAATGAGGCAAAAGTGCAGCCAGACTTGGTGGATTTGCAGAAGTGAAGGAGATTTGTTGCATCAGTATGAGTAAAATGAACAACTCCGTTGTCAGTGGTGGGTTGTTTTTGGTTTTGTTTTTGGTCTGCAAACGTCTTTGAATAAAGCCACCAAATTCTAGCTGAAATGGTGCAAACATGGAATGAAACTGTGACAGCTACTAGTTGAACAAACATTGTCAAAAGCTCTTGCATATCACGCAGAATAACAAGGTATGGACTGTTTATGCAGACCTGAAGTTTTCCGAAGCCTGAAGTCTCATTTTTGCCAAAGGCTGTGTGGGTGCAGCAGGGAGTTGTAACCCTAGTGCACAGCACATGCAGACCAAAGGTTCCACGTGGCTGTACCCCTTCTGCTTGCAAAGCTCGGTCAGAACCTGCTGCTTGGCCATCACAGCTTAGTTAGTCTATTGCTGTCTGCACCAGTCTGGCACTTAACAGTGAGAGTGGGCAACCGCAGCCTATGTGAGTACATTCAGATGCTAACTGTGGGCTGCTCCCTGGGTGCAACTTATTATTGGCCTAGATCTGGTGTTGGCCTGCGAAGGGAACAAAGTTTCTTTTTATCTTGTTCACGGTCTTTGAAACTGAGAGGTAGAAAAAGATAGAAAGGAAAAGGTAGATAGCAAGTAGCGGGGTGGCTGCTGTGGTACAGATTGTCTCTGTAAATCTGAGTGAGGGTACCTGGAGTTACCCTCATGCTGTACAAGCTGCCTGTGAGGAGGTCTGTAAACAGGCATGGGTATGGGGAAGAGGGAGGAAGCTATTTTTAATGTATGCATAATATGTCAGAACACATTGTCTGATTTGCACTGGAATTTTTGGAGTTGGAGAGTGTGTTGCTTTTTGTTTTCGTGATATAGATTATAAGGTGTAACAAGCATTTGTTTGGTGGAAAAAGGTCTCAAGGGAGGCTGGCCACTTAAGATTTGTCTGCATTGTTCTGAGAGTTCGTCTCAGAATTATTTTCTTACTGCTCTTTCTCCCTTTTAAGCACATATACTTTTCTCCACCTGAGCATTGCTTTCTCCTTGCGCTCAAGAGAAACTCCTCTGTGTTGTTGAAGCTCAAGTTACGGATGTGGCTGAGAGAGAACAGCCCTGGTTGCATTAACTCTGCAGCTGCTGACCTGGTCCCTTTGTTGCTAACCCAGTGCCCCTGTTTAACACGAGTGCCACTTTTGTTTGGGCTTGAGCCCCCAGTGGTGCAGCGAAGCTCTGAGTTTTGCACTGGAATGAGTAAAGAGCTCCCACATTGTGCCTGTCTGCTTGAGGTAGTACTTGCTGATGGCAGGTGGTTGGGGGCAGCACTCAGACCCCTGCAGTGACTTACTGTGGTTTTAGAACAGCTAATTTTTTCTAGAGTGCAAGAGTGGAATAAAATATTTTTCTTTTAGGAATAAAAAGACTGCATCATTATATTTATAGGGACATACATGCTCTGTTCATTGGGACTTGCTGGCTTTTTTGGATATGTAGTTGTCTGGAGTTTGTCCAGCTAGTGCCCGTAGAACTGTGTATTTCCAAAAAGGAAAATCTTCAATGTGCTATTTAATCCTTCTCTCTCACTAACAGGTTTCTTTACTCTCTCACAAAACAGGAGCTCTGTGTACATCAAACAACAATTTCTGCTGCACTGAGGTTGCTGCATGCATCTCTGTTCTCACCATTTTCCCCACAGGCTTGGTGCATGTTGCATTTTTTTCTTTTTTTTTTCTTCCAGCTGTTCCATAATTAAAGGCTTAGCTATGGCAAGGGTTATCGTCGCACTGCAATGTATCACAGCCTGTGTCACCAGCCAGCTATTGCAAGTAATAGGAGCAGGTACTTCTGCTCACTAAAGATACCAGTATCTCCATTTCCCATTTTTGCAATTTCCAGTGTTCAGCAAAACCCTTTGTCAGTAAGAACGCATATGCTTACTCACAGGTTTTTTTTAGATTAGTTCATCCAGCATTAAAGATTAAGATCTTGCTTTTATTCTTACAGACTCACAGGTTTAGATGAGTTTCAGCACAGGTTTCTAATCATTACTGTGAATTTCAACATAAAAGTTAAAGTTGCAGTGGAGGTATGTAATGATATGTATGTATAACATACCCAAATGTGCACACATGAAGGCATGTGTTGAAAGATGAATCTTTGCCTGGGAGCCTGTGCATTCAGAGCAGCTTCACCAACTAATCCAGTACAAAGTTGCAGCTTTCCTTACAAATGGTGCTACTCTGCTTTTAAATGATCAGAGGCTTGGTTTGCTGTATTTTTATTGCCACAATTCCAGTCTGAGCTGGGATGGGAAGAGGAGAAGCTTTTGGAAGAGAAAATAAAGTTATGTTTTTCTGTGACAGCTCACAGATTTGTTTAGTTTAGTACTAATCACAGTAGAAATGGGTTGACAGGCAGGAGGCAGGTGGAGTGGTTGCTAGTGGTACAATGAGTGCAGCTTGTTGTGTGGACAGCATTCTGTTGTGTGTAACTGACTCCCAGGGTTTGAGAGCTGATGGTTCTCATTGAAGCTGGTTTCAGAGCTCCCAATTCATCATCCAGCCCAGCCACAGCAGCCTTGCGAAGTCTGAGCCTCTGGGAGCAAAATCACTTGCCAAAAGAGCAGGTGTGTCAGTATGAAGTGGCCTGTGAGGAGCAGCTGTAAGTATGAACTTTGCCCATTTATTTGCTCAAAGTTTTATCTCATCCTTTATTATACAGCCCAGTGAAAACGAATATTGCTGTGTCAAGCGGGGCCATATCAGAAGCAGACTCCCTCATATGTTAGGTAGCCTCATAGGCAAGAGCCATGTGTGAGAGGGGAGAGCTCTGCTTTCTGTGCCATCCCAAGAGATAGGAACACCTGAGCAAACAGTGGGCACCCAGGGTGCGTAGGTAGTGACTGTTTTGTTGGTACACTGCATGGATTTCTCATGCCCATAGACTTTTCATCCTGTGGGGAAATTCTGACATTAGAGCAAGACCAGAGTGCCTGGAATGGAAAGCTTACCTTGCAAAGTTGTTTTGTCATTTTGCTTTGGGTTTTTGAATGTGGATAGCAAAATTAATATCGAAACAGAAATTTTCTTCTGAATTGATGACTAAATGTTCCACTTGGAAAGTGTAGCAGCACAGCGTGCTGCCGCACTGAAGTAATGCAGAAAAAAATTAAAAAATACCTACATAGTAATTGAAGGGGCTGGTGGAATGTTTTGATTTTTAGCAAGATTGTGGGCACTGAGGGAAAGGTCTGCTGTAAAATTTGTTACCCCTTCTCATGTTCACATCCGTGGCAGTGGACTTGTAGTTGGGCAGTTAAAATGGGTGAGTTATTGTTTGTGTAGTGTGTTATAGGAGGATAAGGCAATGGAATTTTCTAGGCTTAGAAACTATTTGGTGCTGTATGTAAGGCAGCTATGTCCACATAAACTAGGCCAAGGATGGTCAGGAGTTAGACACTTAATACTTTAGGAAAAGTGGCAGGGTCCTATACCCAGGGAGCCTGGTGGATAGTCAGACGACCTGCATCTTTTCCCTGGCTCTGTGTAGCTTTGAACGTTTTGTTTCACTGCTCTGCACCTCGTTTTCTGTTTTATCTGTTCCGCACCATATGTATTTAGATATTAAACCATTAGAAATATGACTGCCTCTCACTAGACAGAGCACTGCACTCTTGCACTGCACTGCTGTGACAGAGTCTTAACAAACATAAACAGTGCTGCTCTTTGGATATTGAATATACATTTTGGACAATTCTAGTTAATTTTTTATTTTCAACTGTATCACCAAGGGTTGATCTTCGGACCTGTATAACCAAACTTTTTCCTTATTTGCTTTCTGCTATTCCGCCTTTCGAAGGACTTTGTGGAAAAGAAAGCAGTATAAAAATCACACAACCGGTTTGGCAGGTCTTGTATAAACAGGAGAAATGCCAGGAAAAGTCTCACGGCTTTGTTGCCAGCTTGAAAAAAAAAAAATTCTGATTAATTTTCCCCTAATGAAAACCTCAGCCATTGCTACGTGTGAGCAGGATTGTAGGGAAGGGTGTGTAGTGGAAAGGGTTAGGGGGATGCTTGCTGGAACAAACGTGTGTCTTCAAAGCTGGGAATGTGCTTGCTCTTGGGCAGTTATCCCAGTCACCTCCTTACTTGTAGGAGCAGGAGGGTTCTGTCATGAGTCTTGGAAGCAGTTTGTTTTGATTTTCTTTCTTTTTTTTTTTCTTTTTTTTTCCCCCCCATCTCTTCTAATAGTCTCACAGCTCAGCTTGGGTGTTAAACACACCTTACTTGATTAGATGGGGTGATTGATGCCCCCTGCTTCTTACTGTGCAAGTGAAAGGCTATGCTGCTCTTTGTGGCAGTTTTGCTGTGGTGACTGGGTCGGGTAAGGAAACCTGCCTTGCTGACTGGGTCTGTATGGTTGTGTAACAGTGGGAAGGGTTACAGTGCCTCTATCCTGGTTCTTGTGGCACAGGAGGGATGTGTCTCTGGAACAGGTCCACTAGCTCTCGTCTGGCATGGACGATCTGTGCTGTGCGCTTGAGTCAAAAGGTTATAAGCAATGCTTTGATATGAAGGGGTTCCTAGGGAAGTTGAGGGTTATTTAAACTCTGTATTAAAATGCTAAGTGAGAGCCTTTGAGAGCTTTTGCATGATATCTGCATGCCACCTCGGTTGGTTGATTTTATCAGTCAGCTTTTTCCTCTTTTCAGAGCGGCTGTGTAACTCCAGAAACAAGGTGCTGCAGGTACAGTCAGAATGGGATCTAGACAACTTGCTGTTCTTTCTGCCCTTCCATTGCCTGAGTGTAAAATAGGATTAAAAAGGTTCTTTCCTCCAGTACTTTTCTGTCTTGGCTGCTTTGTTTTAGAGCTCTGCAGGGCAGGGGCTGTCCTCTAATCTGTTTCTGAAGTGCCTCGGACAACGGTGCTGGGTTTTAAGTTGTTTCTGGGTGCTACTGTAGTATAATTAATTGTTCAGTTGTAACATGTGGGTTTAGAGCCTGATAGGGTTCCTATGATAGACTATTATTTTCTAAGATGTCTGATGCTTTTAGATGTTGTATTGAGGGACACAGTTTAGTGGGGAAATACTGATGGTAGCTGAACAGTTGAGCTAGACGATCTTGAAGGTCTTTTCCAGCCTTGATGATTCTGTGTTTCTAGGAAGGAAGGCTTTTGTTTTGCTCTATGCTGCTGTCTGAGCTAATTGCCTAATCTCTGAATGTTTTTGTCCCTCTGCTTGCGAAGGTGAGTGCAGTAACACTTCTCTTCAATACAGGGCAATGGTGATGGTTTTATGAAGCATGTGTGGATTGTGTAGTGTTGTAGGCCATAGATAAACTTTCATACCGAGCTAAAATGGGCCCAGAACAAACACTTCACTCTTTTTTTTCTTAAAACGACTATGATTTATACAATTTCAGTTGGTTCAGTTCCCAAGCCTGTCATGTCTGTAATGAGGAAATATTTGCAGTTCATAAGCAATCTCAGGGTAGTGGTGATGGGACTCTTGCTGCAGTGTCCATTCAGGTGTGAATCAGAAGTGTTTAGTTGTCAAAAAGAAGCCAATGACAACCAAAGTGAAACTTTAGCACTTTTCTTTTGCCAGGAGTGGTGTCACAACCAGTGCTTTGGGATTATGAGCTGAAACAGAATAATAACTTGAGAAAGAGCAAAAAAATATGCACAGGTTGAAAGGAAAAATTGAAAGCTAGGTGACTTAATGAACAGGAAAGGCTATGGCAGAAAAACAGCTAAGTTGAGGTTTTTGCACTTAACCATCCCTGCACTTGGTATGCCTGTGGGCTCAGCATCATCCTGTTACCTGCACGGCACAACAAAGGGTCAGAGTGCTGTTGTAAAGCCACAGCTTGTTTTAGGGAGTGAGCAGCGAGTGTGGGACCAGAACTTCCCTCCTCCTGTCCTTTTCACCATTTTTCTTCAAGCTTCTTATGCAGAGCACAATTTGTCATGTGCCTTCTGGTGCAGCATCTGCTGTCCAACCCTGTATGGCAGCACCATGCAGTGGGTGATCCACTCCTTGTTCCCCTACTGAGTGTTGGGAGTGTCTGTGGAATTTCCACAGCATAAAGGGTGGTGTGTGATGTACCCTGTCACATGGACAGGTCGTACCTGGAAGGCATCTCTTGTTTTCACAGCAGTTGGGAAAGGATTGCTAATAGCCCTCCTTACACAACAGAATATTCACTCATTTAGTTCATTACTTATTAGCTCCAGGCAGGGACATTGCAGATTTGTTAATGCTAATGGACAAATCATTAGAGTGTGCAGCATTAATGGAGGAGAAAGCATTTAATAAAGACCCATCGTTCGACCCTGTCATTGTCCCTGGAATACAGGCAGTGTGTTAAATTCAGTCCCTGCTCTCATCTTGTCACTTACCTCTTCTTAAAAGGGCAGCTTGCTGGGAAGCTTCCGCTTTTCAAACGCATCTTCTTTTAAATCAGATAAGCCATGCCCAACTGTGTCTTTACAAAACTATGTTAAAAGTCTCCTTAAAGTTCTGCCAGTGCTGATGGTCCTGTGCTGGAAGGTCCATGTTTTAGAGGAAAGGAAAGCTTTTTTTCAGAGACTGTGTTGCTAGCAGGAACAGGAAAGTGATTGTCCCCCTGTCCTCAGCTCTGGTGAGGCCGTACCTTGAGTACTGTGTCCAGTTTTGGGTCCCTCACTGCAAGAAAGACCTTGAGGCTCTGGAGCGGGTTCAAAGAAGGGCAACAAAGCTTGTGAGGGGTCTGGAGCACAGGCCTTGTGAGGAGCTGCTGGAGGAGCTGGGATTGTTCAGTCTGGAGAAGAGGAGGCTTAAGGGGAGACCTTATTGCTCTCTATAACTATCTGAATGGAGGTTGTAGTGAGCTGGGGTTCGGCCTCTTCTCTCATGTAACTGGTGATAGAACTAGAGGGAACGGCTTCAAGCTGCACCAGGGGAGATTTAGGCTGGATGTTAGGAAATACTTTTCTGAAAGAGTGGTCAGGCAGTGGAATGGGCTGCCCAGGGAGGTGGTGGAGTCACCAACCCTGGAGGTGTTCAAGGAACGTTTGGATTTTGTGTTGAGGGACATGGTTTAGTGAGTACTGTTGGTGATAGGTGGATGGTTGGACTGGATGTTCTTGTAGGTCTTTTCCAACCTTGGAAATTGGTGATTCTGTGATTCTCTTGCTGTGCCTCCAGCTATCTTCCAAGGTGATCTGTTTCCTTTTTCTGAGTAATGTTTTGTGACTGATACGTTGGATCAGCAGAAGGTTTAATTTCTTGTAGTTTGCATTCTTATAACCATAGATTGCTGACTGAGAGATCTTCAAAAAGCTGTTAAATAGCTCCTTAAATAAATTGTTGGGTAGCTGTTAAAAACAAGGTGTTTCTTGTACAGGTTAACCCACCTGCAGATTTTCTTTCTTTTGATGTAACTCAGCTTCCTTCAGTGGTCTCCCATTGCATTTTAATGTTTTAATCACAGCTTCTTGTTAGCTCATCCTTCTGCAAAGTCTTTCAGATATGCTTTCCCTTCCATTCATATTTTTTTCCTTTATTTCCAGATTCAGCTGTGGGCTGCATCTGTGTTGTCTCTCTTTGTCTCTGTAGTTCCTTTACTCTTTCTTCATAAGCTAGACCTTCAGACACTTGTAATACTTGTCTGTCTTGCATACATAGATATGTGTCTGTCTGTGTATTTATATATATATATGTAGGATAAAATACAGAATGAAAAGCCTGCAAATGTGCAAGGTGCAATATTCTACAAGACACACTCCTAGGTATTTTTTATGTACTCCTGTCAAATTTTCCTGTTTCACTGATCTCATGTTTTTCAGTTTAAAGTAAGTGGCTAGAGTAATTTAAAGATAGTAAGGGGAGAATTGTAATTTGTTGTTTCTTTCATATTCAGTTCCTGTACAGCAGGCAAAGTCAGTTCAAGTATGGATCTTTTTAGGAACTTCCTCTTCCATCTGCTGGGAATCAAATAATCTGAATCCACCTGATATTTTGCAGTGGCAGACATCCACCTCCTCTTGTTTCTGGACTGTCTTATTAAGAAAATCCTTTGGCTTTCTCTCTGGATTCTGATCGGTTTCCCTGAGCAGCCTAGTGAGTCTTGCCTCTTTTATCACCAACAGCCCTTATTTACAGCTCTTCTAGTCCTGAGCTGCTCTCGATTCTTTCTGGAAAGTTGCCTTTATCCACTTAGAGGTTGTGTTGAACACAAGGATACAGCAGCACACACTCTGTCTATGCTGAGTTACTTCTGCACTATTTGGACCGTCAGGAGAAGCAATTTAAGGCGTAGAGTTGGACCTCGTCATAGTACCCCTGGATTTCTCCATGTATTTGATATGTCTTTTTTCATGTAAGGTCTGAAGTGTAATGAAATGCTGCTATGTGGAATGTAGCAGTGCTATGTATACTGTGTTTTATTTTACTGGTGAGGAAAGATGCAGAGGCTTCACCTTTGCGGGGTTAAGCTGTAGTTTTGTGGATAATCATAGTGTACCTGTCCTCTGGTCTGATGGTGTTTTCTATTGCTAGCACCCAAGTCTGCCATCAGAGTTTCCTTCCTGGTGCCTCCAGAAGCCAACAGCCTCTTTGCAGAGGACATGTTCTTTTACTTAACCAGAGTTGGCACCTACATGATAAAATATAATCGGCTTTTTCTTGACTTGTTACAGTAGCTGATATTTAGGTGTGCCTGTATTTTCTAATGGTAACAGATAGAAGATAATTATGGCATATTGTGATGCAAGTTGTTTCCAAACAGGTATGTATGCACGCTGTTCACACTCAAGTTCAAATTGATTTCATGCAGATAAGAGAGAAATTAAAATTGACTGACTGTACTGGCAGCAGTAAAGATTGAGGCTCATATCTGCATTTCACTTCCCTTGCTGTAACTCAGATCAGAATCACTGCTTTCAAAAAGCCACTGGGGAATGTTGTGTGCATAGATAAGAGCCAAGTCTAGCCATGCAGTGGGATTGAGAATGGTAATTTCTTATATTTATGGTATTTTAAAAATATGTATTTTGTAATGTAGCTGCTTAAGAATTTGTTTCCATTAATGACTGATGATTAAAAAACAGCCATGACTTTTATGTGAATTACTGTCCCCTGATTTTTCCACGATTTGACTGATAGGCCTACAGATAATCCATGGCAGTGAGTGATCTGAACTTGTCCATGTGATGGTTCTGATATGTGCTTTGTGCTATGTAAGTCCTTCAAGTCCCATTGCGAATGATCCTGTTGGTAGTAGCTGTAGATTCACTAAAAATATTCATATTTTGTAGAACGACTGGTAGCAGTCCTTATCCTTGAAATACATTTGAATACATAGTGGCATTGCTGCTTTCCAATACCCTCATAGCTCAGTAACGTGTCCAGGTAGAGTCGTGCATACTGTTGTGCCAGCCTGAATGGATCACAGAGCTCTGGGATTCTCTTTTTCTGTAACACATAAGAGGGGCAGCTCCTTGTACACCATGTTTCCCCTTCATTTTTCCTTCTCTATTTTGTGGCCTCCAGAAATTTTATGCTGGATGCACGACTCCCATGATGGGTGTTTAGGGCATGAATTCCTACACGCACAGGCAGGATTGCAGAGTCTCTGTATGCTATAGATGAGACACCCCAGTGCACTCTTCTTTAGGAAAGAGAATGGGAAAAATAGTGCAGCGAAATCTCTGCTCTGCAGTTCTTTCAGCCTGGAAAGTCTCTATGCATTGACCCCCCTGCTGCCTATTCACTGTCCGCACTACTTCAAAGCCTAGTGTGTTTTTTGTAGCTCTGCTGTAAACTCTCAAGCCTTCTGTGGTAGTTGGTGCAAGAAGTGGGTGCTAACAGGACTGTGGCATAGGTGCAAAAGGATTTGCTGTTTGGATCACACCTCTCTCCATACCTTGGCTGAACAGAGTTTCTTCAGAAGAATGTGTGGTAAAAACCCTGTAATGCAAATTCTGTAGTTACGAGTAGAAAAGAGGTGGGACGGGGGAGAGAATTTTTTCCTAACATCAGGCCATTGAATCTGTGGTTGACTCTTGCCTTGGAGAGCAGTAGGGCCAGTTGCCAGCTTTATTGCCTCTGTGGGGACTGGAAAAGTCTCCTACTTTGACTTGATAAGACTTTGCTCTTGTCTTGGTGTCTGATGATTCCACCTGCAAATTCTGAACAAAGATTTGCCTCCCACATGCACTTTACACTGCCTGTCTGTGTTATCTGTGGATAACGGTCTTTTTTGTTCATAGAAATAAATAATTTTTCATGAATCTTACTGATTGTTATGTTAGTTTTACTTGACTTCTAGCGTCTTTCTGCTCTGTATTCCACCATATTAACAGCAGCCTTGGTGAAGAAATACTGTGTGAGTATGTGGCTCTGCTAGTTCTTGGTTCATTTATATTTGCTAGCTTGAGTTATTTTGCAGTGCTTAGACAATAACGGAGCTGTATCATAGGCGTAAGGAGGGGGGATTGGTCTCCACAAGCTGCTTTTTCACAATAGTCAAGTGCATTAATATTGCTCTCTACAGGACTTTAATAAGAGGAGTATCTGTGATCATTTTAGGAGAGGCTTGGGATTCTCCATCATCTTTCCCCTTTCCTTTTGTGATGAACTGTTGTACCTCACTGTTTTTTATTTGCTTTGGAGCTTGCCTGCGTGAGGATTGTGTTGTGAGAGGCTAGCTGTCTTCTGCCCTTGTGCTGGGAAGTTGGTTGGAGGCAAACTGAAGAGAGGAGGCTGGGAGGAACTGAACTGCACAAAATCACTAAGGTCGCCAAGACAATCTCTGTTCTCTGTGTGCAGGAAATGAGATATTAATCTTTTCCCAGTGCTGCTTTGCATAAGGTCCATTCCAGAGAGCTGTGTTTGTTTTAATTTCTCTAATTGCTGATAGTGTGCTGATTATGCTGCTATAGATTTGACGTGAATAGCTATATTAATGGGATCAAAAATGAGGAGAAGTCTGACATGGAAATTAAGGAGATGATAGCAACAGGAGGATGTGAGGGAAGCAGAGAGTTTAATTAGTACCCTGGTACTGCAGAACTCTACTTTTCTTTTTCTGGAATTTGTAATTCTTCCCTGGCAGCAGTTACAGTATGCAAGCTATGGTGCTGACCAAAATCCCCAAATGTTTTAATTGTGTATCCAAAGCCATACAGTGCCTTAGGGTCTCTGATTTCCTACCTTTTTCCTGTGTCAGTTCCTGTAACTGTGGGTGCTCTCTTGGACTTCATTTAGCACACAAAACACTGAATGCTGCATACATCTTCCTTCCCTTCCTCTTCACCTGACTTGCTTTCCCAATGATTAACTTGCCTGCTTTCTTGCTGCCAGCCCTTGTGCAAATCTTTGGCTGATTTGCTGGCATAGCCCTTTTGGGTACCTAGATATCAAGGGCATTCTGAGGCATTCCTGCAGACACCTCTTCCCACCAATAACTTTCTCCTCCAAGGCCATTTTTTTCTCCTCTGCCTTATCCAAGGCACCTATGCCTAAGAGGAACCACAGCAGCCTAACCAATTCCCCTGACCCTGCTTTCAAGCTTTCCCTAGATTCAGTTCCTTAGGCTTGTCTTTCCATTTTTCCTTTTCTAGATGTGCTCACTGAAAAAGACAGAAACCCTGGTAGTCTGCCCCTGCAGGGCTGAACATCCTCTGTGATGTAAGGTCTGTGGTTTTGTGTGCAGAATATCACCTTCTGCAGTCCTGAGAGCTACAGCCATACTTTTCAAACCTAGGTTTGCACAAGTCAAGGATGAGCTACTCCAGCGTTTTTTAAGCCAGCACAGGGAAACCTTAGGCCTTCCCAAAATCAAGCAGGGCACCAAGACCTCTGTGCACCTGCTAGTGCTGTCTTTTCTGAGCATATGTCCCACAGGTAAGAAACTGGAGCAGGGTAATAGGGTGGTACCCAGATACCTGGAAGCTTCCCTACAAAGCAGCATCTCACTGTTTCTGTCCTCTGAGTAGAGACAAACTGTGAGGCTATTACAGGAAATTTTCTGCTTTAGTTCCAATTGTTGGCCCCCAGTAATTAAGGCAGCCCAGATTTTCATGTCTACACCTAGTGGTACTATTGGAGAAACCAGGATAAACAAGAAATTCAGCAAGGTGGGCATCGAGTGACACACGTGGATCCTGGGTAGCAAAGGCATGTCTTCTTTCAATCTTGGTTGACTTCCCCTGTGTAGCATCACTGCACACAGTACAGGAATAGGCTTTAAATACTGAGAAGTCATCTGGATTTTATATCCAATGTAGGGTATTTGGTGTCAATGGCTCAACGTCCTGATGGATATCAGTAATGAGTGGTGTCAGTACTGACACCAGTACTGTTTAACATCTTCATCAATGACAGTGGGATTGGGTCACCCTCAGCAAGTTTGTGGATGACACTCAGCTGTGTAGTGTGGTTGACATGCACAAGGGACAGGATGTCATTTAAAGAGATGTTATAGAGGGGAAAGGGGGTCAGGCTCTTTAGCAAGGTCTGTTGTGATTGGATGGAAGGAAGTGATTTCAAACTGAAAGAAGAGAGGTTAAGATTGGGAATAAAGAAGCTTTTTTTTTTTTTACAGTAAGAGTGATGAGGTACTGGAACAAGTTGCCTGAAGAGGAGGTGAAAGCCTTGTCCCTGGAGATATACAAGGTCACTCTGGACAGAGCTCTGAGCAACCTGATCTAGCTGTAGATGTCCCTGTTCATTGTGGGAGTTGGACTGGATGATCTTTAAAAGGTCCCTTGCAACTCAAAAGATTCTATGATTCAGTTCTTCAAATTGAATTCAATGTGTAATGGCTCTGGGAGTCTGATCAGTCGTTATGTACACTCCTGCTAGGTAGTCATGATCAATATATATTGCAAGTTACCTTACTTTTTTAGATGGGATAGTTTGACTAAGGTTTTCTCAGTCCCAAGATATTCTTTTTGTCTTTTTATAGTACAATAAGAACAAAACAGTTGCTTGTGTTCTTAAGCATGTGTTTAATCTGTCCCTACTAGATGGGGCGACTGAAAGCATGCCATAGTTTCAGCAGACCTGGATGGCTGACTAGATGGCCCTGTTGGAGCACCAGACACTGCAGCAAACTTTGGGAGGGTCTTTGTGAAGGTTGATCTAATGCATTTCTTGCATAGTTAAGGTGAGTTTTCGTGGTGCAACTTTAATAGAATCGTAGAATCCTTTGAGTTGAAAGGGACCTTTGAAGGTCATTTAGTCCAACTCCCTTGCCATTAACATGGTCATCTACAGCTAGGTCAGGTTGCTCAGAGCCTGGTCCAGGCAGACCATGGATGTCTCCTGGGATGGTGCATCCACCGTCTCCCTGGCCAACTTGTGCCAGTGCTTCACTACCCTTTTTGTAAAAGAAAAACATAATTTTTTACGTCCGGTCTAAGTCTCCCCTGTTTTAGTTGGAAACCATTGCCTCACGTCTTGTTGCAGTGGACCTTGCTAAAGAGTCTGTCCCCTTCTTTCTTGTAGCCCCCACTTTTAGGTACTGAAAGGGATACTTCCTTGACTCACTGTGAACTGAAGAAAGCCTTTCAAAAACGATGACAACAATCAATATGCCTACTGTTTTATCCAACTCGTTGCTACTGGCAAAATATTAAGAAACTGCTATTTTGAACTTATTCATAGATACTTGTTGTTTTGGGGCTGAGCATTTGGTCTCCTGTGAGCTTAAATGCTTCTATAATCCCATGGCAGGCAGTGGATCTGGAACACAGTAATGCCAAGTTCCTTCCTAACACTCATCACTAATAGTTTCTGAAGGATCGCATCAAAAGTATATTAACTTAACCTCTTACCAGTACACCAGACTGCATCAAGGCTTTTTACTCAAGTACACACAATAAGCTTCATCCCAGTTTTGCTGCTTGTCCTGCCTCCCAGTCTTCTGCTTGAACAATCCTGCTGTTGAACCGTCTCATCTATTCTTGGCCTTAATGCAAAGGGAAATATTTAACTGACTGATTACAAAACTCGTTCAGAAAAATTTCTAATACCAGTGTGTCTGATTGCATAACCTTAAAAGCATGAGATACCAACCATATTTTGTTTGATGGATCACATAAGAAAAGTTCAAGAGTTATGAAGATGAAAAATCAATTCAAACTTTTCAAACAAGTCCTATTTTAGAGATAGGAGCACAACAGATACCTCCAGGAAGTGTGATTCTGAAGAGCCTCTATAAAATTGAAGAAGTAACTGTGACCTCCTGCATTCACACTCCTAGGGATGTGGGGTACCATGTGTGATTGGAGCATGGAGCTATGGTAAGCTGAAGAACTGGAATGATGTTTGCACCTTGCTGCAAACAGGGATGAATTTCAGTTTTTCCACAAGCCCTGTGTCTTGACCTCCCTGTGACTTTTCTCTTTCACACCTTTTGGAAATCTGGCCAGGACAGTTACAAGGATCATTCTTTCAGGATGCATTTGTTAAGTCTCTTGCCCTTGGGAGACACATGCAGTCCTGTTTCAAGACAGCTCTGCTCTGAAATTACTTAGCTCATTCGAGCTTTGCTCTTTCTGTAGCTCAGGTTGCCTGTGTGTCTAATAAAAAGACTTACCTAATACCTGCAGATTGCTTTGATATTTGGGTTAAAGGTGCTGGAAAAAATGCAGAATTCATGAGAGAGGACATTTCAAAGGCACGTATGAGAGCTGGAAAGCTAATTCTCCTTTGTGCCTTGTAAAATGTTTTCTGCAAATATTGCCAATTCACACATTACTGTGGACATCTACAGTGCATGGAAAAAATAACTGGGACAAAATGAGTGAGTTTTTATTTCCACAACTTCTTTGTGTTTCCTACTGTCCTGTTCTTACGAATACCAGGAAGCAGTTATTGCAATACATTGACTTGTAACACTAAATCTCTATGCAGCTGTCTTGGTACAAATATGGTTACCATATGCCTGTAGTAGATTAATCATTACTGAGAGAAAGGCGGTGTATGCTGCATGCATTATAAGAAATGCATTGGATTCTGTATTTGATTTTATCTGCTGATTTGATTCCTCCTGCTGTTGGCTAGTGAGAAGGCCCCTTGAAGCCACTTAGCGCTTGTCTTTGCAGTGGTGATTCCATATTTCTTTGACCATGAAATGGGACCTGATGTCAGTCTGCAGCTTACATTCTGGGGAAAAAAGGACTTCAGGTCTCCCATATGTCCTCTTGGACTTGTTTGCAGAGGCATTTGTGTGGCTGTTTCAAAAGTGTTCCTCTTTTCATAAATATTTTGTTCAATAAACAAAATGAGCTTCAGCGTTGTTCAATTATCTGAACTGTGGCTTGCAGCAGGAAATGCTGGGAAGTGGCTAGTTTTGTTGCTCATTGCTAGCATGTGCACCAGGGAAGAGGCACATTTCCTGCAAGGCTGTAAAACATGCTCCTTGCTGGATTTGGACTTCAGGGTAACATGAGGCATAGAGTCACTGTTCTGGGTCACGGAAAGTCTGTAGTACAGTGGTAGAAACCCAGATTCTTAAGAGAGACTAGTGCTTCAGTGTGAGCTTCTCAGTAGATGCGTGATAGCAGCACCTTATGCCATGCCAAGCTGGACTTGGTTTGAAGCAGGGATGGGGAGACTCTTGTAGGTTCTTTATAGCCTATTTCATGAGCAGAGAGAATTTTCTGCTTTAACATATTTGTTATTTACATTGTACAAATCTCTCCTTTCCTTTGCTGGTAGTGAGGTTGCTAATGGTACAGTGTAGGTGTGCCTTTATTGGTGTCAGTCCAATTTCCTGTCCCATAGCTGTGATAATGTTGTGGTTTCTAATGTCCTTCTGTTACTCTAATGCTAGGTTTGTCTTCTCCACTTGTCAGAGAACAGATTGAGTGTTGAGATTTACTCATATACTGTCCTGCAAATGCTCAGAAGCAAAGATAGCTCCTTTAGCTTCTTTATCTATGTGGATGTAACTCCATGCTCTTTGCACTGCCATCATTGAATGTCAGCAGCCCAGTTTTTGAACATATGTTAATACATTGCCTTCTAAGAAGCGTATGATTATGACTTTATTTTTTCATGTTTCTATGAACATGATGTGCCTATGTTTATTTACAAAGGGTATAATTTGTGTTGTGAGTGAAGATTACGCTCAGAATGCAGAAGAGTTTTCCCATTAGATTGGATGAAATTTAAGTCTTAAATTTTTGGCAGATATTTCCAGAAATAAACTAAATGATGACAATTATGAACCTAACACAACATTGGCAAATTGCTCTTTACTTTACTGGACTGTCCTTGCTTAGTAGCTTTCTGTATGCTGGTTTATTTGGTTGCAAGTTTAACGACTTCAAAGACAGTGCTAATAACAAGTTTCAGCAGGAATACAGAAGTACTGCATTACTCACTGGTAAATACAGTGGTTTTTAGTGATAGAATGGTTTTGTGCGGCAAAAGTGAAACTGATGTCTTTAAAATGCTCTAAAGTGTTAAATAGTTAAGAAGCATGCTCGGATCCCTCAGCATAAGATTAAGCGTTTTCAGCAGTCTCTGTAGCAGTATGCACACACGTATAATGAAATTGCTGTCATATTTTCACCAACATAAAACCCGCTGAGGCTGCCCACTTCTGTGTCACTTCTCTTTTCTCCCTCAGCAACTTTCTGTGAAACTCCTTGTGAACTTCTCGGTTCTCCTGAAAATTAGAAGTGTAGTGTCAGAGGTGCTTGGTTGCTGATACCGTTTCAGGCTTGGAGCAGGCAGGCCTTCGGCTGTGATCTGTGGCAGGCTTGATGCTGCAGCCTGATGCTGCAGGCCCCCATCATGCATATCTCCTTCTTTCCTCCCATTTCCCCCAACCCCTGCCTTGGATTCACCTCTCTGTTCCAAAGTTCACGTTGTCTTCTCTTTCTCTCCCCCGCTTTCTTTTTAACAGCAAGAGAGAATTTCGTACACACCTCCAGCCAGCCCAGTACCAAATTACACTTCCTCGTCACCACTACATGTCCCAGTGCCTCGAGCGATCAGGATGGAGGAAGACACGATCAGACTGCCAGCACACCTGCGTGAGTGTCACTTCCTGGAACTGAGGAGGGGGCAGGGCTAGGGGGGAGGATGCTTTTTTTTTCTTTTCTTTTCTTTTTTTTTGGAAGATATGTGGGGAAGAACCCTGGCTTTGGAATTCTCTTTAAAGCTCTTCCTGGTTTGATTTTCAGTATGTTATTTTTAAACAACTCAGATCATTGTTTTCTTTCCTCACCACCACCTTCTATCAAGGATTTGGCTTCTCTCTCTTGACAGGGAAAAATGTGGAGGTTTTATTTTGTCAGGAAGCACTATGTATCTGTCCATGTTTTAGGAATTGCTCACTGATATGCTGTGGCACAAAGTCAGTTTCACTAACTGTGGTAAGTGGAGTGCATTTTTTCAGTGGGGTTTTTTCCAGTTGTTGTGAGTCTCAGTAGTAAGTACTGGAGTTCAGGCACTCTGCTACTACTCAGACAGAGGAGGAAAGGGCTAATCTGTACATGAAAGGATAGTGCAAAGGAGGAAGGACACATCAATGCCTTTACAACAAAAACTGGAGCTGGGATCAAGGTGAGAGCCAGGCGCTTCCTTGCTGAGATGATTTAATGTTTGAGGAATAAGAAAGGCCAAGGGCTGTTGACCAGGGAGAGGTGAATTAGCAAGGTAGGGTGGGGAATGAGGAAGAATGGAATTTTCCTTTTAGGAAGGAAGCAGTTCTGATGTAAATTGAGAGATTGAAGAAAACTTTTATCAGGTGTCACATTCCTGGAGTACTTGAGCAATAAGAAGCAATGGGGGGCAAGTGGCAAATGTAACTTAGTATGTTACCATCTGACAAATATATTTGGGATTTTGGAAAAGGAATGGTCTCCTGAGGTGGTCTTTCAGTTTTGTTTTGTTTTTTATTGGAAAAAAAGAGTTCTCATTTTGTTTTGTTTTTTATTGGAAAAAAAGAGTTCTCATTTCTGTCCTCAGCTGTTTTCCAAGCATTCTCCTTTTCTGGATGCAAACTGTTCCCCCAGCACTTCAGTAATCCTGTGCTCACACCCCTGATGGCCAGTGAGTTGCAGTGCTCCAAGACTGCTCAATGCCCACGCCTCTTTCTGCATAGTCCTGGTTTTGTTGCCTGTGCATAACCCAGGTTGTACTTTTGATGGGCCGGAATGCAAGCTGGCACTACAGCTTTCTTTGTGGGTCTGGCTACTGCCTGAGTAGCCAGGCTCCTGAGCTCCCGGAGCTTTCTTGCCTCTGCCTGTGAATGCTGGCTGGCCTGTTTCCCCAGCATTGGGCGGACTTGCTAGCAAACTTGTGGTCAGTTTTGAAGCTTATGCCCAAAATGTAGAGAACAAAAGCCAACACGGAGCAGTTCTCTGCACTGTGGCTTTAGCCCCTGAGATTTTTTTTCTTCCCCTTGTTGTGTTATTTAGTGGAATTTAATTCTGGTTTGGGAACTGCCATGTGTCCTCTCCACACAGGATCATGTCTGGCTTTCAAATTTTACTGCCTTCCTGAGTTTAACAGATGCACAGCATAGAAAGGCAGAGACCCTTGATGCTGAAAGGGTGGGGCACTGTTTACTACCAGCTTCCTTCTTATCAGCTAGCCAGCATGCTAGGTGAAGTGTGAAGCTCAGAAGGTTTCCTTTCAGTCCAGTGTTTTGGATGTGACTGAACCTTTTGCCTTGATTTTTTTTTTTTTTCAATTTTTACATTTTTAAACTTTTAAGGAAGCTTTTGTCCCATTATTATTTCCATGCCAGTCTGATCTTCTGTATTATACAAACACAGAAGATTAATTATTAAACATCTGTCTATTCTTTGACAAAGTCAGTGTCTCAGATCATAAACAATGTGAAATACAAAGCCTTACTAGTATCCTTATTAGTCTGTAGCAATATAGTATTTTTAGCTCAGTGTGCAGTAATTATTGACCCACTCACTCACATTC
The DNA here is from genome assembly GCA_035772895.1 of Perdix hodgsoniae. Lineage (NCBI taxonomy): Eukaryota > Metazoa > Chordata > Aves > Galliformes > Phasianidae > Perdix > Perdix hodgsoniae. Next base: position 79,500 of record JAPSGF010000277.1, on the reverse strand, counting down.
AGAACCACTGTTTAGAGTGTATGGATTTATAACAAGGCCAGAAGGGACCATTATGAACTTCTAGAACTATCTCTGGCATTACTTGAGTTACAGAATTTCGCTCAGTACCTCTGTGTTTTAGTTTCAGTAACTGTTTGGGCTATAGCGTTTTATAGAGAAAGATTCCACCATGTAAATACTTAAGGGATAGGAAGGATATAAGGCTTCTTCCTAAGTTCTGTCAGTGCTTAAAATGCATAATTATCCTCCTTATTTGCTGTTCTTTTTTTTTTAAGTGCCCTATTTATAGTTTGAATTAGTCAAGCTCAGTTTCAAACTACTGGATCTCATCATTGCCTTCCCTGCTAAATATTGCCAAAAGACTACTCTTGATTATAGGTGCTTTTTGATAAAGTCACTCTTTAACCTTTTCTTGACTAAACTGGCTAGGATGAGAGGTTCTTTATCTTCCCGTACAGTTTGTGGATTACAAATTATTTTTGTATGATCTCCTGCAAGCTGTTTCTCACCTAAGACATCCTTCTTAAAGTGAAGACTTCAGATCTCAAGATCAAATTCCAGAAGCAGTCTTCCTCGTGCCAACTACAGAAATAGCTTTGTACATTCTAGATCTTGAGTCACGAGGTTCCAGGGCTATGGGATTTTGCAGTTCCTGCATGTACCCTTCTCACTTCTTAGAGATATCTGAGGCACAGCTTTGGTCACAAATCTGAACTTTTATAAAGTGGCAAGTGTTTGTGATATTTCAGGCTGTGCTACTTTGTGTGAAGATTGGGTCTATATCCACAAAGTCTGAGTGTTTTTTAAATCCGAGACTTTGTTAGTTTGCAGCTTTGGTTTTGTTTTTATTGATGAGGTAAAGCGTAACTTCCCTGAAGCCTCACTCCAGTGCAACGGCAAGATACGGTGTTTCCAGCCGTGCACATAACTGGTAGCTAAGTGGGCCTTCGTTTACTCTCTGTTCCATGACATTCTGGTATTACCAAAACAAAGACAAATTTCAGTCCTAGACTGTATGTTATCCTTTCTGCCAACTTGCAAGTTCAAGAACCATGCTACAGATACCACTGAAAGCAGCAGCTGGCCCAAGCGTTGATTTTGCTCCAGCGGCAATGTGGTTGGAGAAAGGAGAACAAGAGAGAAATGTTTCAGATGGAATGTGAATTACACTTGGTGGATTCAGATAATATTTTATGCCTTCCTTATTAGAAATTATATTGTTTCTAATATTTAAGAGCACTCTAAAGGTGCTTATACCCAGTGTTATCTGGACAATAAGGAGAGCAATTTCCTTTGCAATAAATTATTCCTCAGTGTTTGGTGAGCAAATGATTCTTAGCTATGGCTGAGATATTTGATCCAGAGACTGAAGAAAGGAGAACTGCAAAGTTGAGAAGAGTAGAATGCAAATCCCTCAGTGATACAAGCATGCAGAGTATTCTTTCTTTACCTTGGTCAACACAGATAGAAATCTGTAGAGAAACAACCTTTCCCAGGATTGACATGAAGACACTTTTCCCATTTTCACTTATTCTTCCCTGTTTTAATTAGCTGTTTTCTTACCAGCCTGGTGTACTCCTGTAGGTATAGAACTACAATGTAATCAGTCTTAACAGTGAAGGTTTGGGATAGTGAGAATAATTTCCTGATGGTACACAATTTTGTCTGATATTATACTTCTCTATAAGTGACTTTTGACCCATACATATGAAAGTGCTCATTTGCTTAATATCTACTTTTTTAATCTATAAAATATGTATTGGGCGTGCTGTAAATTAACTATCAGTACAATGCTAAAGAATGTGTTTGAGGTATGTAGTCAGAAAGTACAATGATCTCCAGTTTGCACTTTGTCCCCAGTTTATATGCATGGTAGCTTTGCAGCATTCCTGATCTCTACCAGACTACATGAACATCAGATAGAAAGAGTGTTTGGACAGTGGAATGGTTTAGAAAGGACTCCAGAGAAGCAATTTCAGTTCTCATACAAGGCTCTGCCCTTGGTGTCTTCCGCAACCTTGGGTATCTTGAATTTTGTTTCCCTACTCTAAAATGAAAAAATTGTGAGTGCATAATTATTATTTTTTTAATTGTAAATATTAATGAAATGGTAATAGAGAATGCTGTGAGAAATGCAAACTATTACACTGTTTGCATTCCCTTTATCTCTGAGGAAGCTTAATCCATATTACCATGGAGAGAAAGTTCTTCTTTTTTCTTTTCTTAAAAACAACTTATTTTTGTCTGATTCAGTGACATTGGTTATTCATTTTATGCTCTGGCCAATAGCTTGTGGTAAAAAACAAAACAAAACAAAAACCTCTTGGATCTGGAAAGAAGGTATTCCGTGTAAGATATGGATATGTCTATTAATATGTGCTGAATCAGCGAATAAACAGTTTTTCCCTTTTTTGTAGTACACAGAAAATAAGGTTTTGCCTTCTATAACAGCGACTGTTATTACATGCTTACAGGCTTCATGATTTTCTTTCTGTCTCTATGAACGTAAAACTTCTTCAAGAAAAGACACAGAAACATCAGTGCTGAAAAAGGACTTGTTGCAAGCTCTAATCTGTGCCCTTGCCCGAAAAGTAGCATTCCCCTGTGCACGTATCTGTCAGTTTGCACAGTCTGATTTTTATCTCTAAAGGGCATCTTCCCTTGGGAGCACATATGTGTTTGTTTAGGGAGATGGACGTTATCTCATGGGCAGAGATTTCACAGTGTTCTCTGTTGATACAAGTTCATTTCTTCCTCTGAACTAATTACTCACTTTTTTCTTTGCTGTTGGCATCCTTCATGTGCCTGCAGCCCATTGTCATAGAAAGGCACATTGCACATACTTTTCTGTACACAAAAACCAATTATTCTTGGCAGCAACTAGCTTTTCTTGTTCTTGCTTTTCTCTGAACCCCCAACAGCCTGCACTAATGTTCAGAGTTAAAAAGGCACACTCCAGATACCATGATACATGCATCATTTTGTGCTGTTGTTTTCTTGACTGCTCTCACTTTTGGGTGAGTGGTGGTGAAGAAAGATGGGGACCTTTTTGTAAGGCTGAATATTCCTTATTTCAAATATAAAATTGGGTTCTGGTCTTTGGTTTTCCAGTCTGGTGTACACTCTAGGCTACAGATGATTTTGATGAACTTCAGTGCATATAGTTCTGGTCATATTCTGCTAGTCTGATCACTTATTTTTATCTTAACATATATGTGTTCCTTTCAATTGCTGTCTGTTCCACTGCCTTCATTAAGGAGGACTGAAGGAAAATTTGCTTAGTTTTCTGCAGTGATTGTGTTAAGGGCTTACCTTTTTAGTGTCTGCTTTGTAGGAATCTTTCTGCATGCTTTTTATATTGGTATTTTATACTCTTCAGTGGAAAGCAGTGTAGTGCTTCTGTATTGGTTCTCCATCTTTGTGATCTATACCACATTCTCTACAAACAGGCCGTCTGTGTAACCCTTAAAACTGGACATGAATAAAAGGGCAGGTCAAGATGTTCAAGGGCTTGAACAGTTGGGAGGTTCTGTAAACTAAGGCATTCATCAGACACCAAAGTAAATTTATTGTGAGTTTCTCATGATCAGACACTGTTGCTTGTATGCATCATTTGTGTTTTAAGGGCACCAGTTTTCTTTTTTGTAAAGGAATACAGGAAACGATTAAGAGGGAGGAAACAACAACATTGTCATCGTTGCCAAGGATCCATTTTTTCTGCATAGTATCTATTAATTGTTACTCCTTTTATTAATCCTTTGGCACCTGTTAATTATTCAACAGTTTTGGCTAGCAGCTGGAAAAGCCACTTTGAAGTGTTAGACATACTATTATTTAGTTACTAGAATATTCAGTGCATTGAACTGGAAGTATGTAATGAGACAGGAAAAAAAACCCTTCACCCTGAGCCACATTTAGAGTAACAAGCAATAAAAATATTTACTTTGGAGGCATCTTTGGGGAACAAAACTGACTGACGCACATGCAGGAAAAGTAAAATAAAAGCTGCATAAGACAAAGGGACTGTGAGAAGTGGACAGAATGTCAAATTAATGACTATGAGACTAATCTGCTGAAATGAATACTTAGATTCCCACTGATTTTAACGGGATCTGAACTGTTTTCTTTCTCAGATGATTGGCTTCTTCCTCATCCTTCTTTGCTCTTCTCTGACAATATGGCCACTTAAACCTAATTCCTACCTCTTATTGTCCTTCATATGCTTGTCTTTCCCTCTGATCTCCTTTTTATGTTGTATTTTTTCTCTCTCTCTATAGCTTGTTCTTCCCTAAGCAATCCAAATCCACTTCCAAAAAAAAAAGAAAAAACAAAAAAAGCTTGAACATTTGCACTATTCTGCGCTGTTCACTACCACCTTGATTGTTTGCAGTTCTTCATCTTCTTGCTGTTGTATCTTCTTCCACTGTAGGCTTTACTTGCACATTTACATTGTGAGCTACTGAGAGCAGAGCCCAAGCATTTACTAATGATTTATGATTGTGAATTTACATACATGTTATAATGAAAAGTGTGAATAATGGATATGTCGCTTACACTTTACCTAAATGTTCATTTTCTACCATGGCTTATCTGAATTTAACTCATCTACAGATTTTCATTGCATTTCTAACAGCTGATATGGGGGAGAAGAGAGACCAGTCAGTATTTTTGCTTCAGACCTTGCCTCTAAAGCTTAGTAAAATGGAATTTATCAATACAGCCAGCCAGTGACCTCTTGAGTGTGTTACAAAGCACGTCCTGCCTCCTGGGTGTTCCGTGCTGTGAGTTTCCAGTCTGCTTTGAGGAATATGCTCAGGCAATTTGAATAGGTTGGAAGCCAAGTCTCAGATTCACTCTTGAAACATATCTGGATGCAGTATAGGTGCAGCTATTCTATTCAGAAGAACATTATGTGGGACTGGGGGACTGAAACCTTATTACTGATCCAGCTGTGAAAATGGTAACCTTTGCACCATGAAAATCCTCATTTACACTTTTCTGACATGATCTTTGTTTATCTCCTGGAGGGAACTGAGCCCCTTGTCACAAGGTGTACATCAAGGTGACTCGGGGTCCATCTTGTTCTGTCACCCTGATGTAATCAGGTGTTGAGCTGAACCTTAAATCTGTTTGTTCTTTACTGCATATATACGTGTGTGTGTGTGTGTGTGTGTGTGTATACATACACACAAATATTTTATTTTCGTGTGTGTATGTATACACAAGCTGAATTAGTGCAGCAATGCCTGCACTGACAACCCCCAGTGGAAGTATGTGGATGAATGAAATCTTTCCTGTCCTGGTGAGAACTTGTAAAGCAGCTCTGAGGTGGGAATCTGAGACCTCTGCATTGGGGCATGGAGAGCTCATCATTCGAGGGTCTCAGTGGTACTCAGTCAATCTCTTACACTCCTGGAAAGCTTCACTTATGGGTTTTAAGTATTCAGAACACAGATTCACCTCTGTTCAGTGGGGAAAGGGAGCAGTGTCACTTTAATGTGGGATTCAAGCTGGTCCCTTGTGGAATTCCCCTGGAAAATGTGGGGAAGAATAAGAAGCAAAAGCAGCAGGACATTTATGGCATTGCTGGATTTGAAGCATTTTTAGCTTTGTCTTAAAGGGATGCTGTCAGAATCAGTGGCTCTAAAATTAGATTGCTTTTCTCTTTCCATCCCAAATGCATCAACTTTTTTTTTTCATTTGTGTTTTGTTACAAATCTTCTATGTTAATTTTTTAAAAACGAAATTAGTGTGAGGAGCCCAGTATTCTTAATAACCACACAGTTAAAGAAAGCACAGAAGAGAGACTGTGTTAAGCCATAATTAAGAACTCTGCAACAATGTGTGGTGAGTGCCTTGCACCAGAACACAGAAGTGATCGAAAACCCTGCAGAACCAACATAGCATGTGTGCTGCATCCACTCCTTTAGCAAAAAACAGAGCTGAGCCTCTGAACATTGGAAGAAAGCACACCTGTCCAGCACTTAGAGGGACTACCAGAATTTGGAATACTGCATCCAGATGTGGAGTCCTCAGTACAGGAGAGACAGAGACCTGTTGGAGCACAGCCAGAGGAGGGCAAAAAATGATCCAAGAAATGGAACACCTCTCCTGCGAGGACAAGTTGAGGGAGCTGGGGCTGTTCAGCCTGGAGAAGAGTGACCTGATAGCAGCCTTTCAATATTTGAAGGAGAGCTACAGGAAAGAAGGGGACAGACTCTCTAGAGGGGTCTGTGGTGATAGAACAATAGGAAATGGCTTCTGGCTTAAAGTGGGTAGATTTAGGTTAGAAGGAAAAGGTCTTTTAGAGTGAAGGTGGTGAGGCACTGGTACAGGTTTCCCAGAGCTGTGATTGTTGCCCCATTCCTTGCACCCTGACTTTCAGGGTGAGGCTGGATCAGGCCCTGGACAACCTGACCTAGCTGTGCATGTCCCTGTTCTTTGCAGAGGAGTTGGACTAGATGACCTTTGAAGTTCCTTCCAACTCTAAGGATTCAATGATTCTATGATATATGAGGAGAAACCTACTGCAGTTTCAAGATACTAGATATTAGTGTAGTGGAGGCCACGTGCATACCCACTTACCCTAATACCAATTATTTGATATCCCTTTTATTGATTTGGATTTCCTTCTACACTACTTGTCCCTGTGCTGGTACTCCTGATACAAGCACAGCCAGATTAAACAGGGTTTTGTGCCTGATTTATAACTCCTCGTTTTATTGCTGGAGTAGAAGGACTCGATGATGTGTAAGTTTGGAGAAGACGTTTTTGTGGAAGTGGTTCCATCCAGGTATGGTGGCCCAGTCTCCAACGCCTTAATTAGGAGTTTCATCTTAAATAAGTTCCCATAGGTATTTGAAAAGGTAGAAGCACTTATTCATCATCTGTTCCTCTTCTGTGAATTCTTGTGCAATGTCTGTCTTTTAGGGAATGAATGTGTATGTTCACTGTTCGTGTCTAGTGTAAACTTTGTTTTGTGCAAGGCATGCCCAGTGCAGGACTAGCAGACACCTGTTAATATAACAGTGAACTTTGTTCAATAAGTTTGAGTTGTTTATATATTTAATAGGAATACGATTGATGATGTTGGGAGCTAATGAACAGTCACTTCTGATGGGCTTTCTACAATTAAAAAACTGATACTTACTCAGCTCCAAATCTTTGCTTATGGATCTTCGTATGTAAAAATCGTACCCTGGAAATAGCCATGAGCAGCCTGCTTTGTTTACTGCATATACCTGTGTGGTTTTAATCTCTGTATTTCTATATTCTGTTGGAAAAACAAAACAAAAAAAGTGTTTATTCTGCACTGGCAGAATAACTTTGCAGCAATTATACAGAGCAAAAAATGAAATTGTTAAATTAAGCTGCAGTAAGTTAAAATGGAATGAACATCTTCAATGATTAACCAACACATCCTTCCTGCCTTCAGAGGCATGATGTGAAGCGTTCAGTGGAGAGACGGGATAAGGGATTCATTCTGTGGCAAAGTGATGGGTGTTGATTTGGAGGCAGGGCATTTCTACATATTTGAAAGTTTACTGAGCAAATACCTGCAGCTAAAAGGATCTTCAAGTCTCACGGTTACTTACAGCCCCGTATTTTATGTGCTGCAAGAAACTGAGCCTGTCTTCCAAGGGCAAACACGCATTTCCTGTGCGGCCTTTGCCTTCTCTAAGTGCTGTGACATGCAGAGGGGATCATACCCCAGAATGGACTTTTGGCTTCACCTGTTGAAAAGAAAAGCAACGGTTTTATTGGGTTTTGGTCTATGCACCCATTGGGCATGCCCTGAGGTGGAAGTAGATAGAATGAGATGGGGGATGAGATGTCAGAGAGACTGAGGCTATTCTGCACACAGGGAAGATGAAATAAACCTGGTGTGAACATACCAGTTGTAGTCAGCATCATGAGAGCCAGCTTTTTGGCAGAGTAATAAATTTTGCTAATGCTTTCTGTGGAGTATAAGTTCTAGGAACTTGCATGTTTCAGAAGAAAGTAATGTAATGCTGGTAATGAAATTGCACTGTTACAGTATCCTGTAGAAAAGGCTTGCTTTCTTAGCTTAATAATTATGTTCTCAGCATAATTTTATGTTTCCCTCAGGTATCTTAAAGATTCTTCTTTGCAGAACAGAACCCCCAAAGGGAGAGGGACCTGGTCAAAGCATTGACTTATTATTTTAAACCCACCCAGCAGGGAAAAAAAAGAAGGAGTATTTTTGAAGGAAAATTTCCTTTTTGGGTTTTTGCATCTCTGTGAAAGAATTTCCGATGTAGGCAGACAGTAATTCCCAGCTACATGTTTCCTGATAAGGAAAGAACTCCAATAAATGCAGCTATAAATAGCTACCTTTTTATTTTTTAAAACGTGGAGAGGCTTGTTTAGCCTTTCTTTCAAACTGCTGAAAGAAAGGGTCAGTATGAGACTGGAGTCCTATGTTTGGCACCCACTAGCTCTTCAGATCCACAGATTAATATTTTAATCTGTATTTACATAACGAATTACTTTACATGAAGTTGAGGTGTCTGTTTATTTCTACTTGTCTTTCTCATGCTGCTGTAAAAGAAAAAAAGTCTTACCTGTTATATGGTAAGCAAAAATTGCATATTGCCTTTCTTTTTTGAGAAAAAAAATATTACCTGTTTTAAGCAGAATTCAGTGTTTTTGCTACGTGCCTGCATTTTAGTGATTCCTTTCCTATATTTAGTTTACTGAAGTGCTTCGTCATGTCAGAGTAAGCATCTGTATCTACACTTTTTTTTTTAACTACTTTATTTTAACATTAACTATGCATGTGCTGCAGGAAATTAATAGACATAAATTTCCCTTTTTCTAAAAGCAGCTTGTTGGGACAATTTTGTACTGCTAGTGTATAAACCTTCCAAATTTTCTGTATTTTCTACCCCATTTTAATGGTTCTTTTTCATGTATTTTTAATGTTACTGCTTCAGTTTTGGACTCCAACTAAGTTTTTCCTTTGCTAGTCCTGTTTTTCTTTGCTCTTTTAAGTAGTTCTTTTAGCAATCCCAAACACACAGTACCTTCAGAAAGTGAATAATTGTTTACATACACATAAATTTATAGAGACGAGTAAATCTGGTGCAAGCAGTAGAGTGAAAACTTCTTTACTGGTTAGATTTCAGGCCAGTGTCCATGATTCAGATTGTAACTGAAAATGTGTGTGTCCACCAGTGTGATTGTTTTATTGAGGATGAGTCCACACCATAAACCACCCCGATCAGCAGGCAAACCTCACTTTTTCCATCCCTGTGTCTGCCCGCAAGCTGAGGAGGGAGCACAGGTTGCTTCATGGTTGGAGCCCCTGGACTGAGTGTGACTTCTTTGCCACTGGCAGTTAGCTGAGAGTTGTAGCCCAGCGTGGCAGAAGCTGGACTGAACAACCTTCCTTTCTCTCCTGCCACTCCTCTCTCCTTCCAGCAGTTTCGCAGAATCTTATGACTTGCAGCCAAATCCTACCCACAAGGGCACTCAGCTGCCACAGGCCCCTCCTCTTGGCCTGCTGGCTGCATTCAGGGCTGGCAGGGAGCCCAATAGATTGCACAAGGCTGCAGCTGGTGGTAGATCCCCTTGCCCCTGCCGTGCATTACCAGTTGAGGTGCCAGGGCAGAGCTCAGCATGCTCATTTTGTAAGCAGACTGCACAACCCTCAGCACATTGCTTGTAGTCCACTCTCCTTTGAGAGCACCTGGAGCACCTTGACCTTTTCCCTCCTGTGCTGTGGGCCAGCACAGAAGAGGTTGATGTGTGTATGCAGGTCTTGCTACGCCTCCTTGACAGTGGAACATGTACAATTAATATGATATTAATTAATTATAGGGAGAAGTTGCTCCTGGCAAAAGAACCAAAGCTTCCAGCTTATAAAGTGAATGCTTTGATGCTGAGCTTTAAAGAACATTTCCATCAACTCAAGCCAGCAGAGAGGTGCTGTGATATTTAAAGCCTCTCTCCTTACAGACTCCAGAGCTTAAAATCCTGCCACACTGGGCACTAATGACAGTAATAATAATGATAAAGAAGAGCTCATGAAACAGAGTTATGGATCTGCCCACCTGAGTAAAATTGCACGAGTCCTAGATGAAAACTTGGATACCGAACCAGAAATTGAACATACAATTTCTAACATCAACATAGATGTTAGTAGGTAGGAAAAAAAGAGCAAACTTCTGGACTCACTGAAGTCGTTAGTTGTCTCACCACCTTAGCAGCTGACACAGTTTTATCCGGAACATATTTGTAGAAGTAAATGGTTTGTGCTGATCTTCTACCTATTTGGCCAGTGGCTGGGGAAAGAGAGAGGAAGGAATGATTGTGCCTCTTTGGTCTTATGCAATACTGAGAATTTCTCCCTTTCCACTTCCTCCTTCTTGGTAGTGCAGAAGGAAGTAGCCCTGGCCCCTGTTGGTCCACAAACCAGTTATTCATTTCAGTTCTGCCGCATGAGCGTGTCCTTGTGTATTTCCTAGTGGGGGAAATCTCCCTTTATGTATCTAAGTTCCTCCTTCCTATTTTCTCTTCCGTTCTGATTTCTTCCAAGCAATCTGTCTCCTTCAGTTTTTAACCTTTCACTTCCTCTCTGTGCATTAGTGAAGATATTTTGTCAAAAAACACCCTCCGTACACAGACACTTCTTTGTTCCACTTTTTTTTTTTGTGTGTGTGTTCTGTGTCATACTTCTTTGTATCTTGCTTCCTTGGAAACTTCCTCAGGGCTTTTAGCTGCGTTACTCTGTATTGCTGAGCGTGTAATTGTTTAAGGTACCTTTATCTTTTTGTTGTTTGTTTGTTTTTACTGCTCTTTAAATACTAAAAGACAATTTGCAATACTCGTCCAATTTTTATACCCTCTTTCAATTTTAAAATCAGAGTAAAACACAAGCGGACAGTCTGGAGGTGACAGCAAAGGTGCAGACCTGAAGCAACTGAGCTGGTAAAGGAGTCAGTGCTTGGCTAGTGTTGGACTCTTGCCATGGCATTATCAACATGTACAGTAATGATGGCTGAATCTCAGAAAGTTTGGCATTTGATTCAATTTAAAAGAAAACCTGGAGATAAATTCAGGTATTTGTCCAGTTCTTTGAATATGTGGCGTTGTGGTGAGTCCTCCATAACTGTGATTTTCTTGTGAGGACCCCGATAGTCCAAAGTGACCATGATGCCCACCCAGGTCCTTTCTGGTTCTCCCCTATTATTTGCAGTGAATATGTGTATACAAAAAGCTCGAACTCTGAAAAGAGCTAACAGTCAAAATTCATTTCAAAACTAACAAGTCTCTTTATTTTTATTTTCAATCTGACAAGGTCATGTGTCTCTATGTACGTGTTTGAAATATTTAGATAGTACAGAGAAGATGCTAGCTCAGGAACTTTGATTTTATGCACAGAGACTCTGTTACTATTCCTTTTTCACTTAAAGCTGATTGCCGCTTAAAGGATGTTGCAGCCACTTCATTCAGGTAAAGCTATAGAAATATTGCTTATGATTAGAAAAGTTGGATGAAAAAGATAGTGGACTCTTATGCTATGCATTGTCCCCATTAGGCTTACAGTATTCCCCAAACCTTGGCTATGAGAAGCAGATGGTGGAGAGTCAGCCAGAGTTTGATAGTAAGGGCTCAGGTCTGAACTGGTCTTTCAACCTTTTTTTACCAGATTGAGTGTGCAGAGCTGGCAGTTCTGTATGTAGTTTGAAATCTCTAAATCAGATTGTAGTTGTAAGTGGGGCTCAGTCATATGCAGGTAGTACTTTGAATGTATTCCGTTAGCCATTTCCTCAAGGCTGCTAACATGAAGACAAATCCACAAACAGTCTTGGCACCACTGAGTTAAGCAGAGTGACTAAAGGTAGCTCACACTGTTATTTTTGAAAGTACTAGGCCCCCATTCTAAGGTGTTTTTAAAACAACATTTATGAGTTCAATGTGACATCAACAATATAAAGGCTTTAAAAATACAGTTACAGTGGTACAACCAGCTTTAAATTTCACGTGTACTTTATGTAATTCGAGTCTCAGGAGAGCTGCACTTTAATAGATGCTGACAGCTGGAGGAGCAGGGACATCATCTTTCTCTGTATTAATAAAATGTCTAGTCTGTTCTACCTCTCTAATTTATGGTCATCTACTTAATTGACTTTCTTTAAACATTTGGAACCAAAATTGTTAGGTAACTGGAGTTCTAATACGGATTTTCTGAGTCTTATGAACTTCTAACGAGCTTTTTTTATACTTTGTGTTTGTTCAAACTCAGTCCCACTCAGCAATGTGGTGGTTTTATCCACTCTATCATTTTTAATATGATAAGGAAGCTAACTAGAACACACCGCTTTCCCAGTTTTCTCTTTCCCAGGAGACCAGAGACAGAGGATAGGATTCTGTACTTTGAGGACAAGATAGATTTCTAAGTGAATGAGTTGGCTGGGAGAACGTTGCCATGTGGCTATGAAATCATAGTTGCTGTAAAGAAGGTGAAGCAGGAATGATTATTTGCTGTTTCTCCCAAAACAGCAAATCTAGAGAACTGAGATTTTGGGCAGCATATCTAAAAGAAGCATGAATGAGGGTGTATCGCTATAAGGAGGAAATCATTGCAAGAAGATACGAGGGGAGTAGAAGTGTAACTGCATCTGAAAGGAACAAGATAAACCTGTGGAGGTATAATTCATTAGGTCAGTGTGGAAACAACGGTCTGAATGCAACCATGGCTCTGCAGGTCCTTAAACCGCAGAATGGCAGAGACTGATAGGCAATATGTTATATGATAGATTAATTAATGCTTCCTTATTCTGTATACTTTTTGCTTGTGCAGCAACTCCGAAAGACATTTGCCTAGATAGGTCAGCGATCTTTTCTAGTGTGGCAGTTTTTAAATTTCATCCTATCTCATAACCACCTCCAGTGACTCGATGGTAGCGTGGATGCCATCCAAGCAGATAAATATTCAGCCGGCATCTGCTGTGCCAAAGGTCTCTTCTAGGTGATAACTAACTAAAAGTTCAGTGGGGGGGATTTGCCTTTAAGCAATTCTGACAAAAGTTTCTTTACACAACAGCTGACTGAATCACTGAATGTAATGCCAAGGGCAGCGATAGAAAAAAAGTCATGTAAATTAGCTGGAGAGGGAACAGGGAAAGGACTGGTGATGGGGGGAATGGGAGAGGAGGGCAGGCAGCCACCTGCTGGAGCTTCAGGCTCAAGGACCACATCTCTCTTCAAGTGCTGGAAAAACAAATTTTAAATACAGATGGAAGAGGAAGGCTGAGAATCTCTCTATGTAGCGTTTAGTCCGCCAGTGGACTGTAATCACCCCTAGGCAGTTCTGTCATTTCTAGTACTTGTTTCTCCCACATACCCTCAGAGGTATGCTTTCATTTACTTGTTGTCACCCAGTCCAAGACCCAGCTCAGCCTGTGTCCATTATTGGACCCTGTCTCATTCACATAGTGTGTAATGTGAATTTCAGTTCTGCTTCCTCTCTTGCCCCAAACAGTGTGGGTTTCTGGGTGTAGTCATTTTAAAAAAGATGTTATTCAGTAATTACTTGTGATTTGAAGTGATAAATTGAAAACTTACTGGAAGTCTGGCAGTGCTTCTGATCTATGTCCCCATAGCTAAGGTGCTTCATAAAATACCGTATGTTGTTATTCACTCTAGCTTGGATATTCTTGGCTCTCTCCCACTTAATGATTCACAAGATGTCTGTGAGATTCATTTTTGTAAATGCGGTTTCCCCCCCTTTCCTCCACATATTCTCCCCTCCCTTCCCTTTTGCTTACAAATCGCCAATGCAAAAGGTCATTGAATTAAAAACAGAGTATACGTAAGTGCCAGAGTGCAGTCTGTGGGGGTGCTGTCAGAAATGCTCCAAGATACACCGCAAATTGTCCCCGTGATTTTCAAGTCGGGGATTTGGAGTAGTTGGGGACTTTTTTTCTACAGCTCACCCTTCTCTTCCCCTGCTCTTTTCCACCAGTCTTAGCTATGCATGTGCGTATCACGTGCCTCTCTCTTGATTAGAGATTTCTTCACTAGTAGAAAACTCAGAAACTTGTCTCTTCCTAGTGCTCCTGGTTGCCTTTGTGGAGGGGGAAGCAGAAGAACAATCGAGTGCAGCAGAGTCAGTGCACACCGGTACAAGAGCAGAGCTGCTGATCCCGGCATGCTGGCTGCAGCAAGAAGCCAGGGGTGCTTGCGGGGCTTGCATGCCAGAGCCTCTTCAAACAGCTCTGCTCAAAGGCATGAGCTGGGCTCACTTCTGAGGGAAATTTCCTTTTTGGGGAAGTTGCTGCAAAGGAATTTCCTGTGTGGGCAGACAGAGCTTCCTGACTTGAAGGCTTCTTGGAAGGGAAACTGTTTCATAATGAAATGATAAATTAAAGACATACCAGCCTGGTTCACTTCAAAACAGCTATTGAGGGAGCTCAGGCAGTACACCATTATACTCCCTCGCAAAATGAAAATAAATTGCATCCTGACAGGATTCTCTGTAGTGGAGCATATCCTTCCCCCCAGCCTTCCTCCCTGTAAGTCTCACTTTCGTCCACTCCCTCCCCCTTCTTCTCTCCCCTGCTACTTGCTGTTGTTTCATATGGCCCCCACCAACCACTGAGGCAGACGAATGTGACGCTGAAGGTGGTTTAAGTGGAGGAGCCACTCTGCTCCTTCTCCCATGGAACAGGCAGCTCTGATTTGAGTCCTGTTGCACTGTCTGGTGTTACCAGGCCTCCAGATGTAGGACCTATAAACTGCAAGTGGCTGCCATGAGAACTGGGTGCCATGGCTGTGGTTGTGATTGCGGTAAGGAGAAATTAGGGGTATCGACAGAGTTTAAGTCAGTCCCTATAATAAGGAACATCTTGGCTTGGTCATGAGAATTGTTGAGAGGAGGAGTTGCAGATATGTGCTTCCTGTTAAACTGGAGGAAAAAAAAGGACCTTTGTTCCATCCCAGCTAAGACACAATGGAGGGAGGGTATCCCCAGAGAGCTCAGGCTGTTGTAGCAGTTTTCAGTACCACACCAGTCGGTGGAAAAGTGAGAACGGAGGTACTAGTCTTTGGAATTCTATGGAATTCTTACAGCTCTGAGTTCAGATGGGCTGGGCACAAAGCTTAGATGAGACTGTACAGGTTGCTGAACACATTCTGTATGGAGTTGGAGGATATTATTTCAGTTGGCATAGGGAAGTGAAATTCAAATGTTTCAGTGCACCTTTTTCTCTGTCTCAACTACCTCATCTGTAAAATGTACTGATGATTCTGCTAGTAATACGTAGTTGCACAAAATTGTCTGATGTTAACTGCTAGAAAATGTGGAATCCACTTTTTTTTTTTCTTTTGAGAGTGGGCCTTTATTCCCTGCCTCCTGTTTGGATGGTAATTAAAGCTGCTTTAATACTTTGAAAGAGTCCCCTGAACTACTGTGAATTATGTGCCTTTTGCCAAGAAGTTGCATTTTCTCTTATTTAGGATTTTTCTTAGTAGAGTGGATGCATTTGAATCACCACACTGCTCTCTGTTGTTATTATCTAGTGAATGTGCAAGTATGGGGAAATTTTTACCTAAAATTGCAGCTTCTGGAGTCACATGATTAAAAGAATTTGAGATTTGTATTTTTTAAAGCAAGTTTATGGCCCACATAAAGAAGAAGTAGAAAAGGTTGTTCACGGGACTCAGAAGCTGTATACAAAGGACCCCAAAGAAAAATATGTATGTATGATCATATGTAGATGATTTTTTTTTTTTTTTTTTTACAGCTTAGGTAGGTTTGTTAGCTTCTCTTTACTGAAGGCTTCTTGTCTCTTTTTCAGATGTTTGGGTTTGTAGTCTTGGACATCTGCAAGAAACAGAACTCTATTATTAGTTTGGGAGGTTGTTTCACTAGTAACACTGTGTAATCCTTCTTCGCGTTGTACAGTAAAGTGTAAATTTCAAAATGTACAACTTTGTTTTCAGTGATTGACGTACTGTACCACTGGCATGCGATGCATGGCAGCACTGGGAAAGCACATCTGACACTGTGCTGTGGCCAGGGTCATCTTACAGCAGTCATAAGACAGTACTTCTTACATGAAAGTGAGGAATGATCTGTCCTCCAAAACCTGCTGATGGATGTTTCAGCCACAGAGCTACAGCATACCATTGTTACTGGGGAAACAAGTATTTGATGTGCAGGTGCAGATTTTCACATTTATTCAGGTGTATCACTGGGACAGAATAGGTTGCAAATTAAGCAGATCAGAGCAGAAAAATCCTTACCATCCCCTGCATTTTGTGTTTCCTGACCTGGCAAAAACCCTGTGTGGGAATATGTACTTTAAATGGCAACACAGAACACAGTTGAAAGGAGTGCTGGTTTAAAAAGAAAAAGGTTCCTATAGCTAAGATACAGACCAGAAAAGAATAGTATGGAGATACCCACTTAGTTCTTAATTTGTGTCAAAAGATACTTGGTGATTTTTTACTTGCAGTGCTGCTGCTTGCAGATGTAGATTTGGAATTTGAGGAAGGCTTCTCAGAAGTGTCTTCCATGCCAGATACAATGTCTGATCAGCTTGAAAGGACTTAGGGGCTAAATTATTAGCATTTACCTAATGTAGATGGCATGTCTTGGATGGGACATTTAACAGGCTCACTGCTTGGCCAGTTTCCGACTGTTGAGTTATGAGGCACACAGAAGTGTACCAGGCAGTCTGACTGCAAAGGGTGGATAAACACTCTACTCAACACTTTTATGCTGTCACCACCTTTTGATAGCATTAAATTAATGATTGAAATCAATATACCATGTACTGTTTACCTAAGTTGCTTCTCTTTCTGCACTTGCAAATGTATTTTGTTCAGCTAATGTGCACCTAAAGAAACTTTACTGCCTACTTTTCTTGCTCTAGAGTGATCTATTCCTCTCTTTGTACTTGGATGCAGTTCTGTGACTTACTACCCCTGCTTCCCAAATTGAGAACTCTTTATCTCTCATCTTTTCCCAAAGAACACGGAATTTGTCTTAGATTTTTTTATTATTATTATTTTTGGGGGGGATGAAATGAACCTGAATT
This sequence comes from Perdix hodgsoniae, assembly GCA_035772895.1. Taxonomy (NCBI): domain Eukaryota; kingdom Metazoa; phylum Chordata; class Aves; order Galliformes; family Phasianidae; genus Perdix; species Perdix hodgsoniae. The sequence goes on along the minus strand of JAPSGF010000277.1, from coordinate 62,428 downwards.
AGTTCCAATCTAGCCCGAACTAAAATATAGATAATATCCTGCAGTGACGGCAGCTGTGTCCACACCAGAAGAACATCGAAGTGGAAACACAATTGTTGAGCTGCACGTAGGACAGAGCACTCCGTTTTTTTTGTTTTTTGTTATTTTCCTTTATAACAAAGGTTTACGTTGTTAATCAGGTGCTACTCCAAGCTCACTATTCAGCTTAACGATAGTGAGTTCCAGTAAAATGCGGGTGGGAGGACACTTACTTTGTGCTCTTTTTTCTTGCTTTAAACACACTCACTGTTTGTTCTTGGCATGGAATCAAAAGAGTGCTGGAAGGAAATGAGGTAGAAAAAGAACATGAAAATCAGAACTGCACAACTGATCTCTTAAGGATATTGTTCCTACTTCCACATGGGAAGCACGGAGATTCCTGGTAGACATTCTTGCTGGGTTGGCAACAGATAGAAATCTTGTATTTCACTTCTGGCAATAGTGGGTCAATAGGGATTTCTCTAATCAGCTAAGAACTAGCAGCAACGGAGTTTAAATAAATTGTGGGCAATCCATCCTGTGATAGGAATAACTGTTATAATTCAAGGTCTTTGAGGACAAAGGAAAGACTGAAGAGAGGAAGTAGGATCCATCTTACTACTTAATCCATTTGCTCTTACAGGTGATGTTCTGTGGCCTTACCTTAAGCTCTGTCCCTTTCCATAGCCTGTACTTCTGCTTAAAAGGAGGAAGAAGCTGGAGGTGGTGAGGGCTATAGTTCATGTTCCCATTCCCACTTTATTATATGCTTGTCCACTTTGGTGTAGCTTCTGTGACTTTCTGTGTGAGGCAAGTAGGTCTTGCCTATAGGAGGCAGGCATTCTGCCTCCATTTTCTCTTCATTAAGTTTCCCTCTTCTGAATTACAGTTATTTGAACACTCAAAATTTCTACTTGCATGCTGTTGATGCCAGCTGTTTGCAGGTATTTCTCTCACTATGTCGCTTCTTTTTCAGTGTTGCATGATGTATGTGCAGCGCAGTGTTTTGTTTTGGTTTTTTTAATGTTGAAAGCTCAGCAAGTCTAATGTTGGAAAAGCTGGGGGAAGAATATATGAGCTGAAGATCATCTCAGGGTAGCCTTTTCTCAGATTTTTGTCCTACTCTAACTTGTAGGCCCTTTGGAGAGTAGCTGGCATTTTAGCTGAATCTTGCTCTGATCATTTGAAATGTTTCCTTTTTCACTTCAGTGTAATTCACAATCACAGATCTATTGCAGCAAGAAATGTTAACAGGAAAGAAATGTATGCACGCTGACTCTGTTTGACTTCCTCTAAATATCTATATGTTTGTGTTGAGGGAGTTATTCAATCAGGAATAAAGCTTCCCAGTGAGTCCTGGGAGAGCCTGATTTTGAGATAGGTTCTCCTCCTGGAGATCAGGAGGGAGAGAGCATTACATGTGTAGCAATGCTAGTTGGTATGTTGCCCAAGCTCTCGCTATTCAACAGTATTCACATTTCAACATGGCATTGGAGACAGCTCTACACCAGCTGCGTTTGCTTCCCATGAGAAAGTAGATTCTCCTGGAAAACCCGCAGGTTGAAAGTGAAAATTATGAACATGAATTTCCTCTCTTGCACAACCCCCACTTAGGGATTGTTGGGCCTGATTGTATATAAAAATGCTTGACTTATTAACCACTGGAGGATATAATGATTTTCTTCTGGAAATTTCTCTCCCAGTATTTCAACAAATATTACATTAAGGGAAAAAGTGGAAAAACAGTGCACTCCCCACGTGCCTCACTTTACTAAAGCATGGATAGTACAGTGAATCAGTACGGTACTTTTTTCAGTAGTGAAGACCTGGATTAGAATTCAGCATAAGGCACTGATAAGATGAACCGAGTCAGACTTTTCATAGTCTTTAACAATTTGCAGTTTTCTTTAATGCTATCCTTGCAATTTTTCTTCGAAGGCATGTGACATTCCCCCATATAGCTAAGCAAATGTTATTGACCATGAGCTTACTTTTTTAGTTATCTTCCAAAGTCTTCTTGGAAGTAGTTCAAAAGACACTCTGAAGTATAGAAAGTAGAATTTGAAAAGGAAATATTTGTTGTTTTCACTGAATATCTACTCAGTTGGGCAGCTGACTGTGAAGTGTAGTCTCAAAAAGCAATACATACCAAGAGCTGGAATATTTGTAGCCAAGTTCATCTGAATTTCCCTTATCCCCCTTTTCCCCCTGTCAGATATTCAACTAAACAATTAGCCTTCCTGAAGCAGGTGAAAAGAGGTAATCTCTCTCCTCTTAGTGTTTTCTAACAATTTTCCTCAGCATAAAAAACACTAAGTGGTATTTTTTTTTTTAGGGAAATTTCCTTTCTAAGGAAGTTAGTCATATAAAATAATAATAATTATTTTTAAATCCAGTGTGAGTTGAGGGAGTGCCCTGGTTACACATTTCCTGGAAAAGGCTGTTGGTGACGTACCATTGACTAATGAAAACTTGCCTGTTAGAAGTAGCTTTTTTCTGTTAACTATTTAAAGAATATTTTAAAAGTACAGAGCTTAGACATTTCCTAGTTCTGCTTTTTAAACCCATTGTCAGAGGGCCTGTTTACATCATTGCCCTAAATACTAAACTATTCTAATGTGAAAAGAAAAAAACATTAAAAGAAAATGTAAAATCAAAGCCTAAAGCATCAGTCTGACCTGATGGAATGGTTGTGATTCTTAGGGTGTTTGTCTGAGATTATTGATAAAATTTTACTCTTCTTGTACTTCATCCTTGACAATAATTATTCACAAATGTATAAACTGCAAAAAAGCTATGACGTGAATAAGACACGATTGTGAGGCAAGGGATATTTTTCTCTGGTAAGATAGGTCTGATAGAAGTCTAGTGAAGAGACATGATCAATTTTTTCAGTTGAATATATCATTGCAACTCTACATTCCATTTGAAAATTTGCAGTTAGTGTGTTTATGTCAATTGAAAGTGGAGTCACAAATACGCTACAAACTGATTATTTTTTTTCAGCAATCTTGAAACCTGTTCTCAAATTCCTGAATCAAAACATAAGGCGCAGCTGCATATTTTTTGCTGTTCACAGGACTGTATTTAGCCAATGCATCTAAATGTATAAAATTATTTTCCATAACTCAAGCTTGCCATGATTTAAGTTTCATTTTGTATGCTATTACGGTTTGAAGCACAAAAAAAAAAAGTTGATTTTCACCTTGAAGATGCATATTTAACTCACGACTGGTCAAATCCACCAAAAATGCTAAATCTGTGAGCCGTTTTTTATCTTAGTATTCTGGAACAGATTTTCCTTTTGATTCCATAAAAGACTGGATTTCATTTCAAAAATCATAAGATCTTTTTAGCATTTTGCCTCAACTTAACTACCTTTCTTTGGAACTGTTTCTCTGTAACTCCCATTCCTACTTTTTAGGAACTCCTGGAATTGGTAATGTTTCAGTCTCTTGGACTTCATGGAATTCACAGCTTTGAGGACAATTTGGATGTCGTTATCAATTTTTAAAGCTTTCTAACATAAATTTTCTTAATGTACGATGCAGTGATATTTCATCAGACATGAGTTGCTGGGTCAGTTGTATTGTCTTCTATTGATTTTATAAATCCCTTTTTTTTAACAACCATCACTGGGGTGCCATCAGTACCTATTCCAGTTATGTTGACAAAGATTAAAGAGAATCAAGTTAATGTAATCTTTACTGCCTCATACAAATAAAAAGATTTAGTTGTGTCTTTTAATGGCACCAAAGAAGCCATTCCTTCAGTCGCTTTATATAAAAACGTCAAGTTGAGCCGTATCTATAGCGCCAGTCCTTTCATCTGTCACCAAAACATAAAACTTCAAATTATCAGCTTTACTCTAAAATTTCTTTCAATAGATTTTTCCATTTCTTCTATTTGCTTGGTGATAGTCTGGTGGGATAAACTGGTTTTAGAAAAAAATGTTTTCTTGATTTTTTTCTTAATTCAGGACAAATTATATCTGCCATGCTTTCCATGCATTGTTTGATATACTCACCATTCGTAAATGGTTTTGATTTTTTTCAGTCAGATTTTTTTTTTCAATCAGATGCCACATAGCCAGCTTTTATAATAGAATCCATTTGAGTTGTAACTTTAAAAAATACAGTTGTTGAGATGACACTTTGTTTTCAGTTTTGCAGCATGTTTTTGCATATAACATCTTTCAGAAAATGTAATTTTTGAAAACAGGCATAATTTTCTTACAAATCAAGCATAAAGCCATACTGTTTGTCTCGACAAAAAGTACTCATCTGTCTGGTATTTGTTGAACACTTACTTTATCCATGATTTTTCTTTTTTTGGGTTTTGTTTTCTTTTAAGATGACATTAGGTAGGTTGAAATGTTGTTATAGGTAATCACTGCATTTTACTCACCAGATGGCATAACTTGAAATAGATGTGTTTCAATTCCACTGTGTGTCTGTGTATCAGGCAGGAGAGGTAGAGTTAGCACTGCATTGCACTGTGCTTTCTGATTTTAACTGAGACTGTGTTAATGGCACACCGATGGTTTGGTTGTTGCGGAGTGATGGATGCATGCCCAGGGCTGAACCAGACCACTTGACAGGAAGAGTTGCTGCCATAATGGCGCAGGTAGGGGGCAGCTGCAGAACGTGCTGGGCTGGGCCCCTGAACTGTGAGTTGGACATGCCTACTTTAAGTACTGGCAAGTGGCATCCCTCAGAGCATTCTGGAGTCCCTACCTGTGGGTTAAGGATGGGCAGGAAAGAGAAGAGCAGCAAAACTGAACTTAAGTCTTCAGATCGTTCTAGGGTGTGTTAAACCGATGTCCAGGAAATCTGAGAGCAGACAAGCCAGAACTTCTAAATACTGTTCTAGCTGTTATGTTTAGGTCTGGGAATTGTACTGCTTATACTTAGAAAAGCATGACTTGTGACAGCAATTTACTCAATCCAAAATGACCTCAAAGCCTTACTGGAAATTACCATGAAAAAAATCTCCTCGCATCCCCTCTTACTTTTATCAGAAGGGTGTTTTTTTCAGTTTTAAAGTCATCATCATAGAGCAGTTTATTTTGAATTTAAACCTAACAATATCATCAGGACAGAATTATGCAAACAAGGAAATTTCCATGGTCTGAATTGCACAATTTCAAGAAAGAATCTCTCATAATAAATGTGACTGCTGATCCCTTAACATTGAAGTCCATGCACTCTCTGCAGCTGTTGGAGCAGAAAGAATAAATATACTTTTCTTCTTCCCTGTTTATTGACTGAACACACAGGTGGGCATGAATAGTACCTCTGTAAGAGTATGTGTGTGTTGCCAAACCATAGAGGTTGTTCTGAGGACTGGTGCGTGAGATACTAGCAGTGTTGCTATAGTCATTACAGTTATGCAGTGAGATTCAGAAGTGTTTCCTAGTGCATTACATATTCTCCTGTACTTTAATAACGTTCGGCATGGTCTGTGAAGACCGCTAACTCAAGGGTATAATACCAATTTTCAACTCCAACCCAAAAACGTCTATGAAAGATGCAACACTGACACCAGCCTAGCAATGGTTATTATTTCATCAGCATGCCAGACTGAAATCAAATAACCTTATATTCTCATCTAGAAGCCTTAAGTTTGCCTGTCAGACTATATTCTGCATGTGCTCCCATACATGAACTGTGTTGTTTTATTGAGGCTCTATTGTTTTATTAGTGTTACCACTGTATAACAACTGCACATCAGGCATGTTATGCATGTCAATCCAGAAGGACTTATTTGTCTCTCAATACCATGTATTATTATATGGGTACTCAGCTACAGCAGGGAGCAGTCTTACGAAAGTTAGGATAATTAAGTGATTGAAGAAAGTAAAAACTCAATACCAGCCTTTCAATGAATGAAAACCAAAACTAGTATTGGCCATGAACAAACTGATCTGCGATATGCAAGGTACATAGCTATTAGAGGAGTGCAATTTTGGAAGAGCCATTCAGAAGGATTAACAACTCCCAACAGTCCAAGCAGCTGATGGAGGTGGTTTCAAATGGGATTATTATAGAGAGGATTCATTTTGGTGATACTTTCTGAAGAGTGATCCCCTTAAAGATTCCTTCTAAACCAATGCCCCGGGGCCTTAAAGCTTTATGTATTGCTCACACAGATCTTAAGCACTCTGCGAAAATTTCCAGGTCAAGATCTGCAAGGATACCTAAGATGTGTGAAAAAAATCGAGGTTTAATGACTTATCTGGGGTTCTCACATGCCTCAAAAACCTTTGTCCCTTGTAGACTGTAGGTATGCATAGTAGTGGAAGGGTTTAGAGTCAAGACATGGAAGAGAATAAAAAGGTGAAGTGCAAAAGAATTACCTGTGGAACTGCAGAAGTTAAACAGTTGGAGTTTTCTGTGAAACCAGGAAGGATGGAGCATGGTGAGTACGCAGTATATCTCCAGTCTGCTTTGTGAAAAAGGAAAAATAGGAATCCAGGTACAGATGTAGTGCAGTGGGACAAAACAGTAGCATATTTGGCATCGTGTGACTTGCAAATGCTTTCAAAACACTATTTCAGCAGAATTTGCAGATTTTCTGAAGGTTTAGAAAATGAATATGAATGAATCAATATACTCTTACGTTTTATTGAGTGATAATCAACTGGTGAGACTCATCAGCAGAATGATGGATGTGGTTTCTTTATCTGAATGTCAAACATAGAGTCTCTGTCATTTTTTACTTATGTGAGTTTGCCCAAGGCTTGCATTATTAGTGTAAAAAAAACCTGTCCCATTTCCTGTGCTTAATGATCTGCGGCTCATCAAGATTTCTGCAATACTTTACTGATTGTGACAATTTATTGCGTGATGCTACTCACTTTCCCTACCTAGAAAAAGGCCCTTTGCAAGGATAAACACATTAATACTTAAAAAAATTGAAATTTGCTGATGAATAGTACTTTCCTAGTTCTTTCCACTATCTCCAGAATATTAGCAATAATTCTGTCTGAAGAAGATGGAAGAATAGGGAATATAGGTCAAACGGCATTGACAGTTAGAAGCTTATCTGGTAGAAAAGCCTGCCTTTAGCACAGAAGATATGCAACCATTTGAGGAAGGGTAGCTCTGTGCTCTGTTCAGACTCTGGAACATCTGTGTTTCCAGAGTCCGTCCCTGGGTGGATGATTAGTCTGTAGCATCCAATATCTCAGCAGGGAGCAGAGAGCAGTATTTTATGCAGGGAGATCTTTCCTCATTCGCAGTAATCAAGATTTTGAGTATGGTTACATTGTTATTGGCAGAATAATAATTTTCCAAATTCGTCCCCATAGTGTCACAATAGTCTGAGTACAATGAAAAAAACGATAGCTGTAATTTGGAAAATGTTTTGGCTCAATTACTGTAAGCAAAACCTGTTGGCTTGTTTGTTTTTCTAACTTCTAGTGGTGATAGTGGTAAATGCATATGCTGGGAACTTCAGAAAGAGCAGCTCTGACATTGTTTCCTGTGTGGGGTTTGGTTGCAAATTTCTCTTAATGCGTGTAAAAAACAAATGCAGATTTTGTATTTTCTGTAGGGTTTCTGTAGGTTGAAAGGCAATGTAATCTATTTCATCTTAACTGGAGCTTATTTGACTATGTGTGATGTAAAGATGATTTCGATCTCACTGTTGTCTTTTCAGAAAGACTGCAATTGAGCACATTTGCAGCAATACAGAGCTTATGTAAAAGGGAAAGGAAAATTAAGCTTTTGTATTTGAGACCAGTACCAATATTTATCTTTTGTTTTATTTTAAAAGCCGTGACATGTATTGCATTAAATTACTTCCTTTTTGTTCCCTCGCATTGTCTGTTTACTGGTCTGGGTGGTTTCTATCAACCATAGACTTCCAGTTATTTACTTTCCAGGTAAATACAAAGATGACTGCTAAATGCATAAGCATAAACAGATAGCTGTTAAAAGGAAATAGCTCTCCTTGAAAAGCCAAGGTCCCTGACATTGCCAAAGAGGTATTTTCAGCTTTAGAACTGGCATAAAGTTGTTGATAGCTGAGAGCTGTTTGGTTGCTTCAAGTGAGGCTCAGCAGAATCAAACCAGTAACAGACAAAGCCATTGTATGCGGGGGACATAAGTTTTTTGTAGTCCAGATAGCTTTGGAAGCGATAGAAAATAGAGTACTGCTGACTCTGGAAGCAGTTCCAGCATGCTCTTTTCCTTGAGATTGTCTGATGTTTCTTAAGGCTATAGGAAGTTAGAAAGTTCGGTCTGAGACTTCGTCTCCTGTGGTGCAGGCTGAACTGGACCAGGTCCTGCTTCATCATGTTCTGTGTTTGTTTTGAGACAAACTTGGTATAGAAGCCATAATCTCCTTTGCAAAGATGGTAAAGTAGATAGGGAATCTCAGATTGTGCTGGAAAAAAATTGTTCCAGTGAGCTGATCCATGTCCTCTGACAAATAATCTCTCATGTAGCCATAATCAGGGACAGCAAACATGCTCAGCTTTTGCTGCAAGAGCTGAAGCTGCCTTTTCACATACCCTTCCCTCCTTCCATACCTTCTAATACACTGAGATCCCTATATATTTCAATAATGGCATTCTTTATACCTTAGTCTTCTGGTTAAAGAAACGACTTTGTAATTCTGTTCTCCATATTGGTAAAGGCTTTGTTCTCTCAGGACCTCACCAATTCCTGTTCTCCAAAACCCACAAGATAGTCCACCAAATGGGGAATGAAAACCATGTAACGAACAGCACATACTCACTAAACATTATTTTTTTATTCTAGTCATGGATCAGTCTACGGAGAGAAATGAGAGAAGAGGTGAGAAGGGAGAACGAGTATATCAGGGAAATGTTAGTAGATTTGGTTTGAGCCCAAATCTTACTAGCAGTGATTGTAAATAAATACTTGAGATGGTCTTTGTCCAGTCCTCAGTGAAGAACTGCCTGTGCACATCCAGCCCACATCATTAAACCAGCTGTAGGTAAAGGTGTGAGCTGATAGCTCATCTGCATGGCTGGGGGAATCAGAGAGTGAAACAGGTTCTCACCTCTAGACGGCCTCTCCATGGCTGGGATAACATGTGGCCAAGGCAGGGTAATGTAAGCTAGCTCTTCTCTAGCCTTTGGGGTAGAGAGCCTGTTGTTTGTGTCACTCTTCAGAGCTGATGCTCCATGATTTCCCATAGCACTGACTTCCTTACTGATGTGGAAGTGACTTCGAAAGCAGTAGAGAAAAGCTAACTGTGTGGTGTAGAATCAGTGTGGAGAGAAGCCAAGAAAAACCCACTTGTCAGCTGAACAAATTAAAAAATAAGCACAAGTTCAGCATTTTGTCAGTCCTTCACCCCCTGGCATTTCCTTCCCAGTTAGCACTTTTAATCATCAGTAAAACAATAATAACAAAACATGTACAAGGAGTCCAACCATCAACAATCATAATTCTCTTCAACACAGCAAGACGCTCCAACAAATAACCATTATGAGATTAAGTGCCTTTTATGAATAAATTTTTTAGTATGCCAAAGGCAATTTGTTTGACATTGTTTTTGCAGGATTAAGGAGTCGGAGACCCTGACAATGCTAATTGTCTATACCTAGCGTAGAAGTAGTATTAAAGCCTTGTGCCATTGACAAAATAGCATTCACAGGAGATTGTTTGCTAACGTAATCCTTAATTTGGCTGCTAATAGAAGTATGTGAATTTGTAAAATAATGATGTTCTTCATCCCAAGATCCTTAAATACCATTTTCCAATACCCTTACAGGTTTACCTCAGGAAGGCATTATTGTTGTTGTTGTTGTTATTAATACTGTTGCCCACAGAAGGTGGAATCAGACGCTGCAGTTTTTACTGGAAACTCGGGTCATGTACTGCCGCAGCTGTAAAATGCCACTCCTATTGCTCTGGTTGATTTTCCCACTTGATTAAATGGCTGCTAACAAAATTTCTGTTTCCACACTTCAAATGCACAAACTGAAAAGGTTCCTCTGCATTACAACAAATGTCAGCAGGAAAGAGTTAATTTTAAATAAATCTCTTTCTTGATCACACTGTTACACAGCTACTTGAACGCTAACAGTGTTTCAAGGAAGTGGTATGAAAACTGGAATGTGGGATGGGAGCGGGTAGGAGTGATTGACTGTGGCAGTGCCACTTGAAGCCAACCTGAAGTGCTCATAAAGTTAAGCCCCAAGGTACAATTAAACAGCCTGTTTAAGGGCTGTTCACACCACTCTCATGAGTTTTTCTAAGTCAGCTTGAGTCTAGTGAGCTAGAATACACATGGTCTGGGTCAAATGGAGTTTTTTTGGAGTAATCCTCAATTCCCTACACACCCGGAGAGGAAAGATAGAAAAGGAGAGAGGCTGTGTCAGATCTCATAAAATATCCTAAGTTTTAGTGATTCCAGCCCTTGCTTTCCAAAATATTTTTAATCTTAAAAATCATGGAAGCTGAGATCAACCTAGAGGAAGTTAGAATTTATGTGTCTGGAAAGGGCCCCTCTGGAAGATGTCTCCTGCCGCTGGATGATTGTAAAATCCTCCCTCCTAGTCTCAGCAGCTGAATAGCAGCTATCAATAAAGTGCACAGCTGAGCAGAGTGAGGCAATTTCACTTTCTTAGAATCATGATGGATAGTCAGAAGAAGTCAAGTGTCCATAAACTCTGCCAGTGATTTGTTTTACAATGTATCTGGCCAGCATCTGCTTTTTTTTTTTTTTTTTTAAATGGGTACGGCAGGAAAAAAATACTGCTTTATTTCTTTATACAGGCAAGATCCTTGTTTTGCTGCACTATAAAAGCATCAGTTGGTACAAGTATGAATGGTCTAGTACGTGCTTAGGCATATTTGAAGATGTGTTGTTAGCTTTGAATGTTCCAGCTTTTGCTGCTAATGATTCTATTCTATCTGAGGTGATTACTTCGAGGTTACAGCAAGGAAGTTGCTCCCAAGTACATTCATCAGCATAACTCATCACCTGAGGAGAGTCAGTCCCAGGAGAGGCTGGAGAACATGTGCATTTTTCCTAAACTCACCCAGGACTCTCAGAAAACTGCTATGTGGAGTTCAGTGGAGTGTTGCTGTGAGTGGTAAGGTGTCAGGGAATAGAGGCTGCAGCAGGGCAAGTTGCTCTGTGCCGCTAGAGCCTCTGTGAGCTGCCTTCAGTAGATGTAGAGTATGCAGCTAGTGATGGCTCTGGGATGTTGCTGTCTGAAAATGTCAGGCCCTGTCTGTCTCACCCGTCTGTCCCCTCTAATTCTATCACTCTAAAACACATGCAGTTCTCTGGTAGAATGCTGTTGGGAACAGAGAAGAAAAAATATATAGCATATTCTGCTGCTGGGCTTGTTGCCTGATGGTTTTCTTAGCAGAGCACATCTCCCTAGATTTACAGCGCACCACTCTTAGAGTGCTTCTTGCAACGTAACTCCTGATCACAGCTGTTGGCACATTTAATTACATCTCAACATTTGTTCAACTTTTCAGTTTGGGGGACTGCTCTTAGAAATGCTTATGATTGTTAATAATAAGCTTTGTCCACTGGTACTTCACTCTAACAATAGGATGCTTGTTCTTCTGAAACAAGGATGAGGCATTGAATGAGATCACCCTGCCAATAACACTTCTCACTTATTGATCATCTTACCATTGCATTTATTAGGGGCTGATAGTTCAGTGAGAAGGATTTGTTTGTGACTTAGATCACAGCAAGTCTTTGAGTCAGCTGGCAGTTATTTCTTTAGTGGGAAGGCAGATGGGAGTTATCAGCAAATACACTTAATAGTACATCCACCTAGGTTCTCAGTGTGTAGTTGGATGTGCTTATCTAGTTAAGTCATTTGTTGTATATGTCTGCTCTGTCCACTATTGATGATTTTTAGAAATTTTATATTACCTACCATAGATTTTGCAAGGTGGATCTTGTTCAAATATTCCAGCTACCCGATGCATTTATCTGTACTATATACCATGCCCACGTTCTCTCTGCAGCCATCCTCATGGTACTTTGCACTCTGTTCCTCTTTCTTTCTCTGTTATTACTTGTAGATGGGTGTGTTAAAGTATTTATTAAAAATTCACTGTCTTTATGTCTCACTGTCTGAGAATGGGAGAGGAAGATAGGGAGCTGCCAGTGAGGAAATAGTGTCTGAAAGCTAGAAGAATGGAAATAGTGAGAAACCATCCGCATTTTTAGAGAGATGTAATGGGGAAAACAAAATCTTGTTACAAATCTCAATGTCCCTAAACGTCTTGGAACTCCAAGTGGAAACTAATCCCAGGTACGTGCATGTGTACAAATGATCTGCCTATGAAATTCCAAGTCCTCTGTGCATTGTACTGTGCCCAGGACAGATTTTTCAAAATGCAGAGCTGTAATGATTTTTACTGGATGGGGTGTAACACTGGCACTTTCAACATAACAAGTTGTCTGATCCAGAAAGCAAAATATTCCAGGAAATGGTGCAATTGTATATTCAAAGAATAATAAGGAGATCTGTAAAGCTTTCACAGTACTATTAGATGTTCAGAACAATAAGTCAGCACTGAACTGACTGAAATTGTCCAAATGGCAGTTGTTGGCCAAATCTATCTCGCTGGACAGTTTTCTGTCACAGTGACTTCCTTGAAAACGTGTTTTGTAGTACCTACTTTTTTACTGCCTGACATTTCTCTCACGGCACTGAATGGTCCTTTATTTACAGAGTAAGCTACAACCATTACCCTGATGGGTGAGAGTAGCTGAAGCCTGTGTGCTATGCTGATACCTGCACAGTCTGTTAGAGCTTGCTTGGTTGATTGAGAGACATTGTCAGGTAGCAAGGTTTGCTATAAGTTCTCTTCATTGCCTTGGGGATTTTTTTATTTTACTTTCTTGTTTCCTTTCCTTTCCCTCTCTCTCTCTCTCTCTCTCTCTCTCTTTTTTTTTTTTCTTTTTTTCTTTTAAGAGACCTCCTTAAAATCAAATCACCTCTAAAAATAAGCTGACTTATTCTTTCTTCTTGATGATTTATAATAAATAAGACAGAGCCAAACTCTTCTCATTGTTTTACACTAGCAATGCGCAAAACTGAGATACGAAATATTCATCTTAAGCATAAGAAAAACTTCTTTACTGGAAGGATGAGCAACATGTTACTGAGAAAAATTCTGGAATCTCCACCTTTGGAGATGTTTAAAAACCAACTGGATATAGTCCCAAGCAACCTGATGGTCTCCAGAGGCACCTTCCAACCTCAGCTGTTCTGTGATTCTGTGATATGTGCAGGCTGATGAACCTTGAGAAAAACAAAAAAAACTTATGCTACTGTTGACTGCTATCTTTAGTCTGCTGGGTGGTTAGAGTAAACCAAACAAAAAGAGAGGAGGACTGATTGTGACTGTATTTGCTGAGAGTCAGGGTATGATCTATTCTCTTTCTTTTCCTACATCACTGAAGTTCATTCAAAAGCCCTGCCTTTCTGATGGGGATGGGGGGCTCTGCTGTTGGCATTTTAAAAACATGTAGGCTGAAGTAGCTTCAGATTAGAACTTAAAAGGATAGTGGACTGAATGTCTGGAATCACAGCATAATTAATGTCAGAAGGGACCTTGGGAGACCTCTGATCCAACCTCTTTCTCAAAGCAGAATCAGCTATGAGGTCAGACCAAGTCCATCAGTGCTTTAGCAAGTTGGGTTTTTAAAACCTCCAAGGATGGTGACAGCTCACCAATTCTGTGCGGCCTGTCCCAGAGTGTCTTCAAGTGAAAAGATTTTCCACTTGAAATCTCTTGCTTCAACTGTTTAGATGATTGAAAGTAACCAGTGATACCTTTTGGGATTTTCTGAAGTGTCTACTTAATGCTTGGGCACTTCTAGGTGTCCCCCTAGACCCCTACCTTTGTTTCCAAGTGTGAAAGTGCATCTGAAAATCCTACCAAAAGTTGCCCAGGCTTCATAACTTCAATAATTTGGAAGCTTGAAGGTAACATTTCTTTCCTTTCCAAAAGTATCATCTTTCCTGTAGTTAGGAATAATGTTATAGAATCTGTAGAGGCTTTGATTACATGAAGGTGAGACTGAAATGTAACATAACTGAAGCTTGTTGTTTGTTTGTTTGTTTGTTTCAGGTAATGGTAGTTTTATCATTCTGTTAACCTTGCTGATCTTAACAGTTATGAGGTAAAATCAGAATTAGGGCCATAAGTGCATGAAGTCTGCAAAGAAATGTCAGAATCAGAGCTCCTTTTGCAATGGCTAACATTCTAGGAAACTGCGTCAGAAAAAGATGTTGGAAAAAGGCAAAGATAACTTGTGTGTGGGTTCTTAAAAACAACACATTGGTGTAAATCAGGTAGGCCTTGTTTCTGAATAGCATTCACAGTAGAAAGCTTCACAAATTGGCTCCAGCAACATATATTTTGATATGTGAGAGAGGTTAATGTTATCATACTTGTTACCCTAACCATACTTGCCTTTTTTTTTACTCAGCACTGTTTGCTTTTGCTTTGTCCGTTTCTTGTTGTTCTTAAGAACAGATATTTGCCAAAACAAATGTATGTGAGTGATAAAAGCCAAGAGGAATGTCTGTTGGACCACAGGAAATTTCCTGTGCAGGAAGAGATCTTGGGAACTTCCTGTGGAGCAGAGCATTGTGGGTCTGTTGGCAGAAATCCCTTTACCACAGCTGCAATTAACTAGAAGAGGGTGGAAAACAGCATTGCCTTTTGCAGTTCAAACCAGGAGTCTGAACTAGACACTTACAAAAATATTGCATGAGCAAACGTTAAATCAGAATTGTGGGTTTGCAGAAGATTACTCTCATAACCAAAGAAAGAGCAAATAAGAGTGGTACAGAATTACGGGTCACCTCTGCATTGCACTTCATGCCCACTTTATACAGTTCTGACGAATGTGGTGTACATGGGAATATCCCAAGGTTTGGTGCTGCCAGAATGAGACCTCTTCAAGCTTGGTCTCGCACCTGAGAATTAAGTCTCACCTTGGTCTCTGCATTTTGTAGACCACCAGGCCTGATGCCTCACAGGACTGGTGAGACTTTACTGATCAGCATGCACACTTCAGCAGGGTTTTCCTGTGTCAATACTGTCCCTGTACCTTGCATGAAGCTTCCCAGAAATTCCCAGGCAAATTTAAGACTTCAAATGAACCATATCCCGTATATTGTATTAAATCTGCCTAATATCAGAACTTGTGTTGATTGCCAGGTGTTCAGTGCAGGAGACCCTTATTTTTCGATCATTTTTGTTTTTGCCTCTCTCTGGTTAACATGCGTCTCTTTTCTCATCTCCCTCAGTTGACGCTTGCAGCAGGCAGGAGACTGGTTCTGGAGGGAGGAGTGGGGGTATAGAAACAAAGGGGGGGTATGGGGTGCTGTCATGAAATAGTGAAAAGAAGAATGTGGATTATAGTAGGAAATGTCTGTAGCTCAATGGGTAGAAAGAGAAGAGAGAGAAAGAAAAAGATGTTTTATAAAAAGGGAAAATAGGCATTCTGGAAACAAAAGTAGTTTTTCTAACAGTAATGTACAGAGCATGATTAAATCCTACATGAGGTAAAGAAAAGTCTTTGTCTCAGACGTTGTTTTGTCTAGCTGTTTTAAACATAGACACCTAAAAGTCAGTGGCAATTTGGTACCAGCTTTTTTTGTTGAAGAACTACCTGGGCATACTTTGGGAAGTGGATTTTCAAAGCAGCCTGCGGTCAGTGCAGTTTGGGGGCAGGAAGTGTCCAACCCATAATTAGGTGATGGTAGAGTGATCTCCATATGAGAGTTTGTCCTAAGCCATAGTCCCCACTTCGTCTGGGAAGGTTATTACACAAACTGCCAATACCAGGCATTGGCCTAGATGGAGAAGGTGCCACAGAAAAAGCCACTGAAATGGTGCTCAGGGTTGTGATCTGTGCACACTCCAGAAGTGTAAAACAGCAGCTGATTCTAACGTTTGAGCTGTAGCCTTGTGAACAAAACTTGAGCTTAATGGTCTCATCTGGTGGTTGTTTGGTCTTCTTTTTTCTTTTTTTTTTTTTTCTTTTTTTTTTTTTCTTTACAGCATGTGCACACACTTTTCTTTTGTACCAAGGAATTCTTTGTTTGCTTGCTAAGTGCTTCCCCACAGGAAATTTCCTGTGATGGAAAACTGTGGGGAAACTTCCTGTCAGACAAGATGCTGTTAGGGGCAGATAACAGCAAGGCATAAACCCACAAGCCATAGCAGCTGAAGAGGCATTGCTACCCGGTGTTTTTTTCCAGAGGAGGCTGGGTCACAAGACAAGTCAGCCTTTCTTGAGTGACCTGGGGCAGTAGAACAGGGGAACTGCTCATTGGAAGATCCATGGCTTACTGTGATTGATAAAATCTTTACTAAGGCTCGCCATTACAGTTGGATGTTGTTGAAGACAGATCCTGAGATGCTACAGACTCATTTTATCATATGGGACTCCTTGTAGATCAGCTAGGCCAGCATTCCTCAGGCTCTGAAGAAGCTCTGTAGCTGCTTCTGCAAACCGGGTACCAAGGTTTTACTTAGGTTGTACCCTAAAATGCACAACCAAGTAAGGGAAGCCATTGCCTTGTGGAATGACACCACCTTTCAAAAAGGTCGCTGGTCTCTTATTGCTTTCCTGAAGAGAGGGCCCTGCAGCCAAATTATTTTTGATCCTATGGCTGTCCTTGTCTGTGGAGAATTCTTATCACTTACTGCCATTTGCTCTTATATTGGTGTGATGAATAAATAAATAGATGAGTAAAAATTTGCCTGACTATCAAATGACTGTTACTAAGGAAGGCACCATAGACTCCAGCAGAGATATCCTGTCATTTCAGGCAAGGGATATGTTCTGCAAAACTGAAGTTTGATTACTTCATACGAACTGTGACCTGCAACAGTGATTCACTTAGTCTGAGGCTGACATTGTGAAATTTTAGCCTTTTAGCAAAAGGCACACAATGCCAGTGGACATCACATCACCTATGCAGTTAGATGGGAATTTGGGGAACACTGAGGCCAACAAATGACCTTCATCCTTCCACAACTCTTGCTGTTTAACCTCTCAGTGCTTCAGCTTCCTCAGATGCTAGTGTTTCTTCCTGTCCCCATGCCAAGGTCAGTGGTGACCTCTGTCAGTATCAGTGGTGACTGAGCGAGTAAGACTTCGAAGTTGTCACTCTGTCAGCACAGAGGTGCACTTGCTCTATAAACACTAGTTTGAGCTCTTAACAAATCACCTTCTGCCTTCCATGGTGTCCCCTTGAACTCTTTAAAAATGTTTTTGTGACACCTCAACTCTCCATGCTGTTTTCTGTCTTCATCTGTACCATACAATTCTTGAAGTGCTGCTGGTTCCTGATAACAATCCTTACACGTCCTTTTTATAGTACTCTCATTTCCATTTGTGGTCAGTTGCCAAAATATTGTCTACACAGCAAGATCTGTGGTTTGCATGTAACTCTTGTTTATATATGCCTGGAGTCTGTGGCAGTTTTGCACCAAAAAATGAACAAGAGAATAATCTTCCAGGCATTTTTACCTGAATCTTCCTATTTCTCTTCAGAGCTCAACTTCTTGAATCTAGCAAAGATATTTAATTTGCCTCCTTGCTTTTCTGCTTATTTTAGAAATTTAAGTTGAGATAAATTAAATTGAGAAGTCCTGAAGCAACTTCTTTAGGTCCAGTTCACCTAGATGAGGAAAGGAAGATGTTTTAAACTTTCAGCTGCCAGTAGGGCATAATTTCAATAATTTAGCCAGCAGGAACTGTTTCAGTTTGATTAGTGGATTTGACTCATTAATGTATGTATACTGGCCAGGTGGCCAGCCAGCCACCAGATTTGTGAGACAGCCCAACTGTCTGTCACTTCTTGGCTGACAGGGGACCCCAATTTGCAAGTGCTGCTTCTAGATATGGGGCAGACAGAAGTGAGACACTGCTTCTGGTTTTCAGGTAGCGAGAAGAGTTGACGTCAGGGCTATATGTAGCCATCAGTTCCTGTCTTGCCTAACCTGCCATATATCAAAGGCATCCAGGAAAAATGACTAGCTCTTTTTATGGGGTGAATTGCAGTACTACTTGTTTTTCAGGTTTCCAGACACTTCCCGTGGTAAGAACTTGTTTTTAATTGTTTTTCAGCTTTTTCATATTTTGACTGTTGTGGTTGATATTTTCTTTGCCAGGACAGAGAAGAAAACATTGGTGTTAAACTCTCAAAAGATTTAGTGTCCTGAGATTTGAACACACTTGAAGGAAGAGTCTATCGTGTGTTCTCCGTGTCCCTTTAGCAGGGACTGCAAATGGGAGAGGAATCTGCTCATTCAAAGGAAAAAATGAGAAGAGTTTGGACCCCAGGGAGGATGACGGCACATTCCTGCGGCTGTCAGTTAACTCCTTAGCAAAACCCGGCAGAGGTCTGTAAGTTAGACCTGAAAGCATTAGGCCTGCTGCTGACCCATGCAGGTTTCATTATGATGCCAGAGTGGAATTTCTGAGGGCTTTTTCCCCCATTACTGATACTTTAAAAACAAGGGAAAAAATTACGCGTCATTATATATATTCTGTGCTACAGATACTGATATCATAAGGGTGTGGAAATGTCAAGATTAACATTGCCTTGTACATACATTGATCCTTCAATTACACGAGCTTTTCATATGGATTAATACATGCAGCATCTAGTAAAGTTGGGACTCCAATTACTGCATGGACAGGTTTGCCAATTACCAAAAGGAGGAAAGAAGACGTCCGTATAGTCAGTAGAGCAGATAATTGCAGGAGAAGGCTGTTAAGTCTGAAGGAACCATGAGTCTACCCATTGATACCTAGTGTCATTAGCACTCTTAGAGGTCACAGGCTATCCGTAACCACGTCAGCTTTGGTGACTACAGCTGGGCTTGAATAGTTGTCTTTGAAACAGTAAGAGTTTCTACTTGGTTGTATTCTGTATCTGTGGGTTTATTAGGTAGAAATGGAGACACCTGTGGCTGAACTCAGATTTTCCTGGTCCCTTGTCCAGTGTCCTACTTGCAAGAAGCATCTTTCTTTTGCAGCAGCATGCTGACCTACCTTCCCTTCCATTCATAATCAGTATCACTGTGGCAAATACCCCAGCTGTTTACATGGGAGTAAGAGTAGGAGGAAAATATTTATTATATTTTTAGCAGTCTGTAATGTAATTTAGCAGATGGAAAAAAACAAGGAGAGCCAGCTTTCGGGAGACCACCAATGTGCGCTTTGCTGGCCAGAGCTGGAGGATTGATAAGTTAAATTAACCGAGATAGTACGAATGTTGCTGAACATATGCATGCACTATCAAGCTGGAAATTCACTTACAAGACTTGTCATTAAAATCACTCAAATCAAGTGGAGGCCCTTTCACTGTCAAAGGCTCTAGATTAAACCCTTTTAGATCCTAAGATGTTTGATTGAGAGAGGTGTGTGTTAGGGTGTGTGTTTGTAAAGTTTTGTCATGCTGTTGTGTTATTACATAAACCTCACTATGTACATGGATATACCAAGTAAGTGTGCTACAGAAAATCCAGGATAAAGCACTGTATTGTTCATTCAAAAAATCTAATTTAGTTTTAATAATTCATAATGCTTAATAATGCACTAGAAAATGTTTTGTAATATATTGTGTAAACATAATAAAGTCTTGGGGAAATTAGAGTTCACTACAGCTTGACTACTAAGTATTTTCACTGAAGTAAAGTGAAACAGCTCAAGGCTGTAAAACATGATCCAGTCGGTAGATTTGTAAACTGAGAACTCACACTGCTAATTTGTAAATACAAATAGTGCTGTTTGGAAATGAAACCATTAAGAGTGCTTAAATATCTGTAAACTTTCTTGGCATTAATTTGTAATGCTGCACAAGTAGCTGCCTTTGAAACAAAATTCTTCTTAGAAAAAGTCATCATTATACTTTTTTTTTTTACTACTTAGCCCAAATTCGAAATAAATATCACAGACATGGAATATTTCATTTTTTACCTTTTTATTTTTTCAGTGGATCTGACTTTGCATATTCAAACAAACATTGTTAGGGGTTCACCAGTCTCCTGAGTGCCATGAGCTTTTTTTTTCCTTTCTTTTTTTTTCATTTTTCCCACCACCATTGGTGGAGACCAAGATGTTGTTTCCCATAGCAAAATCTGTGTTTCTACTTCATCGTTTCTGTTTTGTTTAGCTTTCATGAGACAGAGATTTTGGTAAAATACCAGTAAATTACATCCTCTTAATAGCTCTATTTAAAGATTACAATCTAAGGAAACTCTCCGGACAGAAATATCGTTTCTCCCCTGTTTGTGCGCATTACTAAGTATACTGGTGTTCTGGTTTGTGATTGCAACTGAAGACTACAATTATGTAGAATAATAATGCAGATATATTGAATTAGGTGATGAGGATCTGATTTCTGTTAGGACAATAACTTCTGGCCCTTCACATGGACCAGGGCCTCATTTAGCAAGCTGTTGTAGTTGGTAAAATAACTGTTCTTTCTGTACAAGTAGGGCATCAATTCCACTGATTTATAACTACCACAATATTTGTAAGCTGCTGTAATAACTAATAAACAAACAAAACAGAGCAATGGATTGCATTGTTAGTGAGAATTTCAGAATGTGTCAAATGTCAGCATAATCCTTTCCAGAAGAAAGTGTTTGGAATTAAAGATAATCTCCCAAGTTAAAGATACACACATTTGAAAAAAAAAGAAAAATAGCCAAGAGAAAGGCAGATTTTTCAGCCACTTCTTTCCCTGAAAAACAGAAATCCAACTGAGGCATTTCACTAAAGTAACTTGAATGCTTTTCTAAGTAAAAGCTCACAGGAATGAGAGTTAAACTGTACAAACCTTAATGTCTTAATGCCATATTTACTTAAACTGATGCACTTAAGTATTTGTCTTCCTTTCAAGCATTTATAGGATTTGCTTTACAATTTCAAATCTATTTTAATTTTTCACTACAGGTATGAATCTCAATTACATTTTTGTGTAGAATTGCTTTGAGTTTGAATAAATTTCAATTGTTTCATTTGAACACAATCAAGAGGCTTTCATTTTAAAGTAGAAAGATAAACCACAACCATTTGGATTGAATTTGAAAAAAAAATTTGCAGAGAAAAAGGAATTCTTTTCACACCAACGCTGCAATTTTCTTTATTTAATGCTGTGCAAATAAGAATAGTTACCTTAATATATTGGCTCTTTACAAAAATAAAAATAAATCCAGAATGTATAACTGAATGAATGTTGGGATTAACGACAGATAAGGTTTTCCTGGGACTTCTCTGACACAGAGAGAAGTGTCTGAGAACTGATGAAGTGGAGAGGAGGAAAAATAAGAGAAAAAATATATGCAAAGCCACTTGGGTACAGTTATGCAAATGAGCTTATCAGGATAACCAAAAGGCTTCTCCATTGTGCTGCCAATTAGGAAATAACAGGGACGGACATATGCAGCTCCCTTTTCCTGAGGAGATGCAGCTTTAGCCTGCATTGTTGGCAACCACTTTGTGAAAGGAGATTAAAAATTCTCTTATTTCTTTTAAAGAGGTTGGCAGGGATGCTAAATGAATCCTGGACAGGGCAAGCACTGTGATGATATCCCAGTACCATTTTTTCAATTTCATTTGTATTCTAGCAACCCAAAGGAGCAAAGGGGCCACCGGGCTTTGATGGGGTAAAGAAATAGTTCTACATTTCTTTGAAGGCTTCACAGAATTTTCTATATTGGCATCCCTCCACCCTGGCTGCCCCTCTGAAGACAGAAGGGAGAAAGAACTCTTCCTGCTGCATAGCCAAGCTCTACCTACCCCATCCAGCTCTACTGTCCTCTTTTTCTCATCATTTATGTTTGAGTCCACTCTCACTTATCATTCAGCTGAGTGGAATAAGCTCATTGTGATATTATGTGTCTGTGAAGACTCTTTGTGTACCTGAGTTGTCTGAAGGCAGCCTGAAAGTTTGTGCTCAAGAGCTGAATTCTGGATTGGATGCACACCTCAAGAGTGTGTTAACACCTCCTGTGTTAGTGCTGGTTTTATTTTGTTACAGCTGCCCAGACAGAAAGGATGACTGTCTGAGTAGTGTTAAAGGGTGAAAAAGAGAAAAGAAATAGTACAGTCTTTCTGCAACTTGAAGCAGAGCTGCATGCCAGAGTGGGAACCCAAACATTTTGTCTTTTTCTTTTTGTCGCTATGGTGGGAGAGAGAGCAATAGAGCCCTGAGCGGAAAAGCAAGATTTAGTGGGGCTAATAGTCAGCAGCAATGTGTGTATTGGAGCTACCAAGATGGAGTAGGCTCTGAGAGAGACATTCCTCAGGAAAGCACCTAACCAAAGCTCCCAGCCTTGAAGGTCTATCTTGTTGCAAAAGGTTGCAAAAAATCAGCTAAGATCTTACAGAACAGCCGGTGAACTGAACTAAACAGAGAAAGTTTGGTGCTGGGGAACTGTGCTCCCTCCGTCCCTGTTGGGATCAGTGCTGCATCTGCCTCTGTTATCAGTGATATCTGGGGTGTGCTTATCTAACTTTCGCAAAAATAACAAAAAAGGAGTTATGCCTCAGAAACATGATATTTCCTGTAACTTTGCCCTCAACAGTGAAAATCCCTTCTCTGGACACCAAACTGAAGAAACAACAGCACACTCACATACACAGAAAAATCTCAGTGTGCTCTATCGTGGACTCTTTGACCTTACCAGTGCATATCCAAGTCCTTTCTTTAAGATTCCTCCTTTGTTCTTAAGTTTTCAAGATCTTTTTTTCTTTAAAACTAGGTCCTATGTGGAATTTTTAATGCTCCCAACTGAGAACAACCTGTTTCCCTGTATCGTTTTTCTATGTTAGCAATTGTAATTGCTACAAGGATGCTTTTTAGTAACAGGGAAGGCAGTGAAGCGGCACTTGTTATGCACACCAGCCCGTCTCATACACACAGAGACTTACATATTTCAGGAAGAGAATAGAAAAACAGAATAATAGCGCTGTGATTTTTTTTTTATTATTTATTCAGGCATGCTGCTCACTTTTTGTTTACTTTCTGATAACACCAAGGTATTTACGTGCAAACAAAGGACTCCTCTTGCCGAATCAGCCACCTCCTCCTCCTACCTGGTTCCATCAGCCAAGTTGCAAAAGCTGTGACAGCACTAAATAAATAAGGGTGAGGTTGGCCTGGCAAAAGAAAGCTCCTCTTCACGCTGTGTGCACACCTCAGAGATTCAGGGTGGGAGAAAAGAAAATCTGGAAAAGGTTTTAAATGAGACATCAACAAAACATGCTATTAAAAAGTCATCACACTTTCTTCTGAAGATTAATTTTAAAGTGAAGTTGTGTTTCAGGACCTGGAAATTCAAAAATTTCTTTAGGCTGGGGAAGAGGCAATATTGGACAGGAGCTGCCCATTGCAACTGCTTCTAAGGAATGTGTAAGAAAAAAATACTATAATTTGCTATGGAATAGAAACCTGGTTTCCATTGTTTGATTGTCCAAACACCTTGATAGCAAGGGCATAAATCCTTTCAGAAATGGCATTAATATCCTCAGAAAGTCTGTATGGTGTCAAACATGGGGGACAGTGTGTTCATGAACATACAGTATTTGAGTCCATATGCTCCGTGTTTATTATCTGCCAGAGTGGTGTCAGACATTTAGAATCTGCAGATTTTTGGGGGGTTTCACGGATAATTTTTTGGCAGTTTGCATTCCCTAATATCATCCTGTGTGAAATTGCTGAAGGAGAGACTTCTACCTCCTCCAAATTGACAGTGTGCCCATGTCTGCATTTCTGTACAATGCTGTCAGTGCTAAGGCAGTTGACCCCAGTCACATGAAAAAATAAAAATCATGTTAATAAGCAAAGCATTTCACAGAAGTAGTGTTCCACTTCTAGCTTGCTAAGGAAAAGACTGGAATATCGTCTTGCTTTGCACTGATAACATTAGTTTAGGAACTTATGTAATGTAGAAATTGTAGAGACAGGCATGAAGAGTTAGGGCAACCTAAAAAGTTAGGTTAGAAGGCATCCTTTTTTAAAACATGCTTTTCTGTCTTTCACTAATATGCATGTTTGCTTCTTACCCTCTTAACTTCTCAAGTCTCTCTACTCCCTTTGGTCCCTCTCATCTCCTTCTCATACAAATGAATGCTTTGATCCCCAATCCGAGAAGCTTATAAGCAGTTGAAATCTGGATTTGACTCCTGTGTTCTGGGTATCCAGAAACTTCTATTCTGCTGATCTAATATGGAAGAGCTTTTCCAAAAATTGCTCTTGCTAGTACGGTTGGCAAAAGCAACTTTCATGGATGCTTAGTTTACGGCACAGAGAGAGGAGGTACAGGCAAGCATTTCTTAGTAATGCAGAAGACACTGCATCAGAGATGGCCAAATTCAGACAAGTCCAGATGCGTGCCCAGTAGATTGAAACAGTGGCTTTTTAATAAGATGTTTCCTCTTGTGCAAGTTGGTTGTGAATCAGTCTTCCCAGGAGAACGGAAACTTGAAATGATTTGAAAGTTATGATACTAAAGAATGAAGCTAAGCTGGTTTGGACTTTGTAAACCAAGCAAGTTGTGCAGGATTGGAAGAATAGAAGAGAAATTACTACCTTATAGAGAGACCCTTCTGTTGCACTCCTGACTTTATGTGTGATTGTGAAAGTCTTGAGTTTTTGTGAATAGAAATTGTGTGGGAACAGATATACCTACAAATCTGGATTTCCACATCAGGTAAGATATGTAATTTGACATGCATTTATCATAGAACTGGCTTAAGTTTGCCAAAACAAGAGGAAGCGCTACTATGAAAATTGTAATCAGGCAAGTTGATGAAAGAGTAATTCATGTACATTTTCATAATATCCACTTGGTATAAAAGCACATGGGGATTCCAGTAGTTCAAGGGGACCAGCATTGTCTGCACACCATCATATTGTTCCCTTTGCTTGTGCATTTGATCCCTTTCCTCTCCTGTCTATTTATACTGTTATGTCCTCTTAGGCAGGGATTTCTCCTTTTTAATGCTAGCGGGCACAACTGTAAGCAATGTACAGAAGCCATCAGATGTTACAGTGTGATGTCGTTAGAGTCTTTCACAATACTTAGACTAGGAAAGATAATCATGCTGCTCATCCTCTTCTCCGTTCAAAAGAGGAGTAAATTGTTAGTGGGACTGCAGAGGGTAACTTTCATACCCCTCCTTTCTGTCACTAGTTGGTCTGACCTCGGTTGGATCCCTGATTTGTGCTTAAGGACATGTGTCCCCATGCTGGAGGCTCTGGGATGCCGAACCGTGGCACAGAGTGCCCCACTCGAGTTACATGGCTCTCTTTGCCCCTCACATCTGCAGTGGGTTTCTGGAGGTAGTATAGGGATGGCCACTCTTAGTGGGAAATGAAGGGTGAAAAGAAGGGCAGCAAAAGATAGCTTCACTGATGTTGAAGTCATTAGGTGTCTCTTCAAGCACAAAGGGTTTACAGAGTATTAGCAGTTGGGAAGCAGTGGTGCTATCAGATGCTCTGACTACTGGGTATGCAGTTTCTCACACAGCACCTTTACCTTACCGCAAGAAAACGAAAAAGCAGGATGAGATAGAACTTCCCTGTGAATTATGCATTTGTTCTCATTCTAAGTTTAACCCTCTACTGAAAGTGCATAAGTAAATTATTTGCCTCTTTTGATATTGCTGTATTTTTTCCAGTCCTGAAAGCAAACCTTTCTCAGTGACATCATCAGGATTAAACTCAAATAATACAGTGAGCCTCTGCATTTTTCAGTGACGTGTTGTGTTCTGTAGAAATATTGGTTGAAGCATTTCCTCCCTTCTCAGTCACTACTTCCAGCTGTTACTCTTTTTGTGATTTGTCACTGTCTCAACTGGTTGTGTTGACCTGCTAGTGCAGTCTTGACTGTTACTGCAGTTGTGCTCTTAATCAGCCCAGAAAGCTGATCTGGCAGATGCCAGTGTACGTGTGTACTTACATACAGATTTTATCTCTCATCAAAACCACAATATAATCTTACCAATTTCACTGGCACATCAGAGGAAGTGGGCAAAGAGCTGCCACTGAGCAGTGGCCTGCAAGGAGCTTGTTTGAAGGACAATGTACTGAGTGCTGACATCCCAGTGTCGAGGTAGAAATTACCATCTTTATACCAACTGTTTTGTACTAGGTAGAATAACAGAAAAATGTTCTGATATCCCCACTTGAGGAGCAGCAATATTTCCCTCAAGCACACTACTTATACGAGACACCTGTGAAGCTGGAGAGGTGAAACTGAAGTATGTCCTTTCACTGTTATGGGCGAGCAGTTGGCTGATGTGTTGGACTCAACATTATAAGTAATGGGGTTCCATAAGGCTGGTGACCATTCGCTAGCGGAGTTCTCCAGGGCTCCATTTTTGAGCCAGTTCTCTTCAGGAGTTGGACTCAGTGATCCTTACTGATTCCAATTTGGAATACTCTATGATTCTATGATTCCATGTATTTCTGAAATCTCAGGCTCAGGCACGTAGCTGTCTGATGTACCCAAGAACTTACTGAAGCCCTGGTACCCCCAGACCTCCGCATAAAGTAGCTACTATGGAGTCAAGTGGCTGTGCTGAGAATGCAGCAGATGTTCAGGCCCTTGTGACTGGCACCCTCGAGGGCACCCCAGAGATGGCTCCAAGCCATCTTTGAGACAAACAGTACAGCAGCCTGGCTCCAGTCTGATGAGCCAGCAAACGAGATCTTGCATTCCATCCTAATTAATACTGATTGCTGATTGCTTAAACAGTATTCTTAAGTGGTCCCAAATAGAAGTAATGTCTTAACTTCCTGTGACTTCTACAGAAGCCTGTTTTTGGAGGGGCTAATATGAAAAGTCAGTGAATGTACTGACTAGCTTCAGAGCAAGCAGGAGTTAAACCCTGGAGAGGAAGCAATTCTTAAACTGCAGCAAAGATAATCATGATAATTTATCATCTAATAATCAAAGAGCACGCACTTAATTTGTTCTCATTATCAATGTATTTCAAGCACAAGTATCTTAATACAAGAAGCCTGCCTATGCACAGGCAACACTTGAAGGGTAGAGATAAAAAGCCCCATGAAAATGCAGTGAGGCTACTTCTGTATGGGAAATGTGTTGCGGTGCAGTGTGGAGTCCATCCCTCTGGCTTCCTTATCCCCCTGCATGTGGAGAAGGATCTTTAGTATATAGAACCGTTGTTTTAAGCTTCTGACCTTCCTCTAGGACAGCAGTGTCTTCTTGAAGAAGTGACTGACAGTACATGAGAGCTGCAGGGATTTGCTTCATTAAGGAACCATCAAGAAGTAAAGCTAAATCTGGATGTTTTTAACCATGTCGAAACTCTGGCTTGCAGCATCTTGGGAGCTGAAGGTGTCTGCAGCACACTGAGAGCAGGCTTTTGCCTGTAAAGCCCGAAATATGGCTCAAAACTGAGTACAGCATGCAGTCTCTAGAGCTGAAATTTACACTGTTTCCCTTAGTTATTTAATATTTAATGTTACCTGAAGGCAGGTCTTTCCGTAAAGCACAGAAGAGCTAATATACTGGTGGACTGAAGTAGTCTCTTATAGCCCTGCTGGATTAGGAGTCTGAAAGAGACAGACACCCTGCATAGACAGAGGTCCAAAAGTGAAATCAGTTGAAGTAAATGCTGTTGGTAAATTTTTTGCTGTGCTGTTTTGCTCAGTGGCTACAGGCAAAGTAAGCCATAGGGCTGGCTGCACTGCCAAAATCTGCTTTTCCTGTAGTACCACAAATGCAGCTGTAGCTCTTGAGACTTGAAGACCTGATGCTGAGAAGCTAGCATGTGACATCTTGCTGTCACAGCTTACGCTGTTGTGTAGTGAGGCTGGCCTCACGTTCCATGGAAACAGCCTGGAAAACATGCTCTTTGTGTATACGCTCCCCCCCTCCAGCTCTCACAACCATGGTTGAGTTAGAAAACAAAGTCCCAGCCAAAATTCCTCAAGGGAATGGGACCCAGCCTCATCAAGATGTGAGCCTCTGAGAACAAAATCCCCCTGTGAGAAGAAAGCAGCTTCTTAATACGGGAGGATTATGATGTCTTGCTGTGTTGGTGGTGGTGTTTTGCTGGCGTGTGAGATTGAGATTTTAGAACTTTCCACTTGATTCAGCTGCACAAAAAGGACTTCCTGACCTCTCTTCTGAAACTGTAGAGTCACCTATAAGTTTGCAGCTGCTGGAAGATCAAAGTGACCTCGCTGATATTAGGTTAAACTGATGAATTACAGAAAGAACCATCT
This sequence comes from Perdix hodgsoniae, assembly GCA_035772895.1. Taxonomy (NCBI): domain Eukaryota; kingdom Metazoa; phylum Chordata; class Aves; order Galliformes; family Phasianidae; genus Perdix; species Perdix hodgsoniae. The sequence continues at coordinate 34,146 of JAPSGF010000277.1, read as the reverse complement.
TAATTTTAGCAACTGCACTGATTGTAACTAGCAACTACTTCTTCAGCTTTTCGTATCTTTCTGGAGTGCTGACAGGATGCACAAAAATCAGGGCTTTCGGTTCCATCACCAGCATGACTTCTCCATATTCTAAGCATGGCACATACAGCATTTAGGCAGCAGGCAAAATACTTAAGTAAAACCATATGTAGGCCAAAATGAGCAAGATCTATTTATTTCTAATTACTTACAAATCCTCAGCACCCCAGCCAGGGATCCAGGCTGTATTATGTTAAAAAGAAAAAAAAAAAGAAAAAAAAGAGAAAAAAAAAAAACACCAAAAAAACAGACTCTAGTGTATTAACAATGCATTCAAATACATTTTTGAGTGACAAGGGTTTGGAGTTAAAATTACTGTTGCCTAAGTTAAGTGCCACAGGAAATAGGAAGGAAATGTTTTTCTGAACTAAGGGTGTAATGATGCTTTATATTTGTCCAGTTGTAAAGAGAAGCAAAATATGGTTCCTAGATTCAATTCCTACCGTAACAGATTTGGTGTAAGGGCAGGTGTCCAATGATTTTGTGCCTCACATCTATAAGAAAAAGATTAGATAATCTAATCTGTCCTCAGTTGAAAGGCACTGCGTAGTGTAAATACACAAGTGTTACTGGTAGTCGTATCCCATGGATGAAACAGTTACTGTAGTCAATATAGGAAAACTTTAAAGAATCGTTTTTAGGTCTGAATTTTGACCTAGATCAAAATGAATTGTTTTGAAACAATAAAGAGGTGTTGATAAATAAATTAAACTTTTAAAAATCCCCTACATTTCTGCTTGTAAATCCTCTTGCTTCTTGCAGCATGATCGTTTGAGCTAGCTAACCCGTGTCATTGTCAAGGCTCAGCTAGTTTTGTTTAGGATACAGTTTCTGCACATACAAGGAAAAAAGCTACAGAAGACATTTCTTTCAGATCCTTTTGGAAGGGAGCAGTAAGAAAGCAATGTCTGCTGTATGGAAAATGGCCAAAAACTGGTTGAGAAGCAGTCAGGAGTGGATTAAGAATATAACTGGGAGCAGATCCAAACCGACATTTCCCCATTCCCCATCCCCCTGCCAGCTGTTTCTGTTGCACGAGCTCCTCTGATAGGAATCCCATGGTCACCTGCCCTCTGACTGTGGTCACCACAAGAGTGAGGAGAAGAGTCATCTTGCACTCAGGCAATTTTTCTGCGTGTGGCAACTGTGGTAGCAGCCGCAGTCAGCTGGCTGACGGTGTGCTGGCAGCGTCTTGCTGACTCTGTTGCTCTGGCCTTCCCCAAATGTGGTACCCAGATGCAAAAAAAGCCAGCCTTCATTCCCCCCTGGAAGGAGTGCTCTTGCTGAGCTTCTAGGAAGGTTTTTCGCAAACACTGCAAAAGGAAGCTGGAGTCATTCTGCATGGTTCTTGAAAACTCTTGGACATGGCTCATGGAATGAGTGCCTAGAAAACAGGCTGGTCTTTTCATCACCTCTGGTTGCTTGCGTCTTTGGCTGGTAGCTTTTCCCTTCCAGAACTTAAAACAGTGGCCACTTCAGCACATGTATCAGCACCATTTATCTGGACTGATTTGCACCAGGAAAGAGATGCATCCTGCATGAATTCTCCATTCAGACTGTGGACTGCCTGTCAGGAGTATGTGGATTGCTACTGCATTGCTACACTTTCTGCAGCTGATCCCATACAGGGACAACTCACAGAGGAAAGAGGGTTAAATCCTAAAGACTGATTTGCCTGCAAGTAAATTCCAGATGATGCAATAGAAACTGAAAGGAGGGGGGCGTCCACAGTGGGTCAGATTTTGGTTTCAGTACCAGAAAGGGCAGCATGACTGACCTATGTTAAATGACTGGGGCTGTGCTTGAATCTTTATTCTGACATCAGATACAACTCTGAGGACTTCAAGGAATTGGTCTGCATTGTTCAGCGACTTTTCTGTCTGTTCCTGGGGCAAAGGATCTTAGGTGTGACTGAGTAATTTTGTGTAGGAGAGTTACTTCATTTGATAACCTGTATCTGCAAAGAAAAAGTTTGGCTATGGAGTGAGAAAGAATATGTTCTTCATGTTAAATCTCACAGAGAGTGGCTTTTCCATTCTCCTTTCACACTTAAATTGACTTCAGATTTTGTGGGGTTTTTGCATTGGTGACTTCATCTGCCATCATTAATCAGTGAGCTATCTCAACCCAGCAAGCTAATTTAGAGTACTGCTTGTGCATTTGATCATCAAATGCGAACCGTGTGTAATGTCAGCAGGTCAGAAAAGGTGATGGAACATGGGATTTTCACTTCAGTTCCAGAAAGGGCCATAGTTGCTTCCAGGAAGCTGAGCTTGGCACTGGGTGTGGGAACTTGAAAAGATTTATTTCACCATATGAGAGCTCAGCACTTGATCATTCTAATCAAGCATTTTCCAATCAATATGTTTCTTACAGGCTTTCCAAAGGCTGCATTAGAAAAGCAATTTTATTTATTTTATGACCCTGGAGCCCCAAGGGATTAGGGTGTGTCAACTTCGCAAGTCTCTGTACAGGCAGTGAGAAAAGAAGGGCTGAGCCATGGGGAGCAATGTTAGCAAGATCAGCATGGCAGAAATCCGTCCCCATGCCTCATCAGGCTTGTTTCTGTAGCATGTCTTCGTGCACAGGGGTCGCAAAGTAAACACTGTGCACAAGGCATTGCTTCTAGTCCTGCTCCATCTCCAATACTCTGATCAGCAGGACAGCAGGAGACAGCTACTCCTTTTATTTCAGATTACTACTGAAAAAGCTGTTTCACCCTCTGTTTCCAGAAGTGTGGGAAGTTTCTTGTCTTGTATCTTTTAAAAAGATATACAGGACCCACGGAGGTGTGTCTTCCTGCCCATCGCATGACTTCTCTGTTCCCTATCTGATCACTTTTTTCCTTAACAAGGCCTATAAAGGTGCATTTTTGTCTGCTGCTGTCCCTTTCCCTTGTGCCAGTTTGTACTCACTTCCCCAGCAATTCTCTTTAAGGATTAGCCAGGATTAAGCTTTCCATGTTTTTCTACCTTTCCTTATCTCTTGGCCTCCAAAATAGAGCCAGCTTCCTACTGTAAGGTGAAGCAATCTCTGTGGGCCAGCAGCACCAAATGGTTTCTGCCGCTTCGCTGTGTCATCCACTGTGTCCTGGCTTAGGGTCACTTATTAAGGCTGTCCACATGCATGGAAATAGCTGAGCACCATTCTGTAGCTCATTCCCCAGCCCTGAGGAATTTGAGTCCTTGGCCTGCCTGTCTTTGCCTTCCTTAGTATAGACTAAGAGTCTGCAGAGCACCTCATGGTGGGAGCCTGGCAGCGCTGGTACTGAAGGGAAGGGGTCTTGTGGTGGAAGATCAAGCAGGGGCAGCATGAAATTGCACTCCCAGGAGTGCAGGTGCCTAAATTGTGCTTGAACTTGAAACTTTCTGCGGCACAGTCGGCTCTTGGCTGCTGAGCTCCCTGCTGCAGCCCATCTCAGGGAGCAGCAGTACTGGAGGAGGGGACCTCTAAAAGTCTCTTGAGCAGAGCTTAGGAGAAATATCTAAATCTAATTGTATGTCTTTCCTCCAGACCATGTGGCCTTTACACAGAAATGGAGAGAAAAACAGAGCCTCATGCCCTGTCTTGCTTTGCATGTAGCAGCATGTGCTACACTTTATGGATAACATGGAAGAATTTATTTAATTAATAACAAAAAAGAGAGTTTCAGTTCCAAATGAATTAGTTTGTAGCAGGCATGCAAATCCTCTGAGCTTTCTCAGCATCATTTTTCCACTAAAGACTCAGGCACTGTCCTGCAGTTGGAGTCAGCCTGCCTGCTGCTGCCAGTGATGCTACATCTGTCCCTGGGTGTTTAGAGCCAGCTGCTGATATGCCTGTTCTGGACTCTGTTGTTTGCCTGTCTGAGCTGAGTAGCTTTTGGCATGGGAGCAAGAACAATCTTCTCTGCCTCCAGGAAGTAGGGATAAGAGGGTGGAAGGGGTGGGGGATGTCTGAAACCCTTCTCACCCTGTCCTGCCTGACAGCTAACCAGGCGTATGCATGGAGTGCTGAGCTGGAACAAAATTTACACAAAACTCACTGCGATCACTGTTTCCATTGTGCGGGCTACAGTACGGCTGCGTCCTCATATCGAAACTAAAACATGACAGCAGCTCTCTCTTACTGTACATTGCCCTGTGCATTGGATTCGTGTCGTCAGATTGTTCCAAAGTGAGTCAAGGTGAAACAGCCCATGGTATGTTGTGTATGCTTCACATCTTACATGTATCTGCTGTGTCTATTGGACATAGCAACACATACTGTAAAATACCTACCCTCTGTTCAAAAGGAAAGAAAGAAATGTTAAACAAGGGGTGCATCACAAGGTTCGAGTTTGCCTCCATCTTACCTGAAGGACTCTCTCTTAAAACAGGAGTGAAGTCTTTGGAGGCAATCATCTTGAACTCCTTTTCGACATACCAATGCATTCTTCTGTGTGTATGCATGCATGAGTGCTTAAACACATGTAAAAAAAATTTACTACCTACTTGAAGTAGAAAATGTAAATTAGTCCACCAACCCCTCTTCTTTGTGCTTGTTTTTGCTGTGTAAGAAGATAAAGGAACAGAGGGTGGATTTCTTTTGTAGTCCAACCTGTACCCTGAAGGGTAAAAATTGATCACTCTCCCCATTTATAAGCTGGCTGGTGCAACAGGTACTAGAAGCGGGACTTCAGGTGAGAAATAAGCAACAAAAGCTTATAATCTGCTATGACACCAGTGCTCCAGCCTGCAGCATTAGAGAGGTGAGCATAAATTTAGCTCGCCTAGGGAAGTTTAGAAGTTGTTGTTGTTGTCTTTTTTTATGCAGAGGGAGAGATTGAGAGTGGCAGTTCTCTCTAGATTCCAGCCAGCAGAGCAATGATGGAAATGGGAACAGTGTCAGGTCGGACTCCCAAGTCAAAATTCAGCATCCAAGATCTGTGGCTCCATCAGCATCTACTGCAAACAGCAAAACCTTCCTGCTGCTCAGGCAGCACAGCACTGTCCTCGTTTTGTTACACAGCACTCATTTTCCTCACTTTATTCTGATTGGTAAATATCTTTGTTAGTTCAAGACAAAGCTGTTAGCTTTCACAGAGGAGAAAACAGGAGAGATAAAAAGAGCCCATTTTCCTCCACAGTGGATATGACAATAAAAGATGAAGAGGGGAAAATAAAAAAAAAACAAAACAGTATCCAATAAAAGAAATTTTATATAAGCAGGATTAGTCTTTTCTTTCACTGAGAGTACAGAAGAGCATTTTGAGGACCTACTGACAGCTATGTACACTGCGCTGTAAAATCCATTCAGCTGCAGAGCCAACCCTCTCATTCCCTTGTTTTCATAAACCCAACAGCTTCCTTTTAAGAAAGGGCAAAGAAGGTGGCATATAAGCTTAGCAAACACAGTGCTGCACATGAAAGAATTATTTTTGAGCAGCGGTTTCTGAAGCACTTTCAGCAGCACTGTTCTGCACCCCTAGGAAAGCTGTGACAGAACTGATTCAGCCTCACAAAGCAGGTGGGGGAATAGGCAACTTCAGAGGGCTTTTGGGGAAATGAGCTTCCTGGGAAGATGACAGGGCAGGGAAACGAGAGAAGAGGCAGTCCACCTAGGCAAAAGCAGTTCACGTGTTTTATAGCATTTTCTATCTTCAAAACACAATGCAAGCATTGAATTAAGATATTACCCCATGGGTGGAGAGATCTGGCTCCTCCACCCACTCGTTTTAGTACTAGCCAAACTGAACAAGAAAGGCTGCATGCTGTTTGTCCTAGGTCATACGGCTTTTTGGCTTTTTTTTCCTTTTCCTTGAAGACTCTGTCTCTCCTTTGCAAAAGCTGATACCCGGTAGAGACCTGGTGAAGCATTGTATCCCTTTGGAGTCACCAGCATGGCGTACCTGGCTAAGCCCAGCTTCTGTAGCTTATTTGGCTGTTCTGGGTCTAGTGCTGATCAATAGAAGCTCTTTTTAGACATGATGCTTTTATATTAGTTTAACAGAAAGCAAAAATACAGTCAGATAGCATATAGGAAATTATGATCAGTGTTTGTACAGGGAGTGATTTATTTATTGTGTTGTTATCAGTAAGGGTGCATACAGAACACATGTAGTTATCACTCAGCTCTGTCCTTGGCCTGATTTTCCCAGTCATGTTTTGTTTCTTGTCCAATCTTGTGAAGTACACACCAAACTCCAATTAAATTTCCACATTACAGTGTTCTTCTGGGCAACTTGCTGCTTGTATGGTGTGGCAGATGAGGAGGAAGGTGGGAACAGAAGCCAAGTGTGAACATTTCAAGCTCTCCTCAGATATTTTTTTTAAACCTTTTTATACATTGTGGTCTGTCTCTCACTTAGTTCTCCTTTGTCTAGCTGCAACGTGCACCCTGCCCAGCGGTAGCCTAGGGTCCACAGTGTGTTTTCTGCAGGAGTGACTGTGTGTTCAGCAAAAGGTGAACCTCACTCTGGCATTTTAGCTTATAGTTTGCGTGTCTCTGAGGAGATCTTCACCTGACTGCACTCTCTGCAAAAAGGAAGGACCTGCAGAAAGCTCTGACCTCGGTAACCAGGCCCTAATCCAATAGGAGGAAAGATTAGTTTAAGTCCTTCGTAAATGCTATTTCTTGTGTCTGTGCAGCACAGTGCTACAGGGGTAGTTGAAGCCAATGGAGACTGACTTACGTTGCCATGCAGACGCCCCTTCCTTTGGTCAGCCCCAACCGTTCCTTGATCTCAGTTCTCACTCAGGATCAGATTCAGTTCTGTGTGCAGCTGTGGTCTGGGGCTTTCCAAAGCCACTGCCTGGGAATCTGGTGTGGCAGCAGAATGCAATTCACTGCATGTGACCTCTTGCTGAAACAGAAAACAAGATCGCCTATCTGCAGAAGAAGTAAAAAAAGCAAAACAAAACAGTACAAATCTCCTGGGTTTCTTTTCTGACTTGGTAAGACAAGGCTAATCAGATTTCATAGAGTGGTATGCCAGGAAGGAAATTTCTTCCCATGTGCAGCATACAATCAGCCAGGTGCAAGATGAGGAAGGGAGGTTCATCTTCCTCTGAAGCATAAGGTATTAGCCCCTGCCAGAGGCTGTGTACCAGAGATCTGATATGATCAGATATGGCAAATTTTACGTTCCTCTGCGCAGCGTGAAGCTTTCATTTCTACGCAACAATTGTAACAAGTCAAACAATGAGTCATCCCACAAGGGGGAAAAGGAAAGAAAGCTTTTATCTCCCAGCAGACTGGAGATAATCTGCCTACCTAGGTATAAACAACTCTTCACCATGCTGCCTACTTTCCAGGGGAAGGAAGCTGTTTTAAATTCATCTGTAAAACAGATACTGAGTTGTCACACCTCCCAGGCCTTTATGTCCAGGCCCAGTAAGGGTGGCTGGAGGGGGCATGCAGGGAGGGCACTTCTTGCTTCTGTGAGAGGTTACACAGTGAGCATGGAGGGGGCCAACAGCTTCGTTTCTTCATTTCCTGCCTGCTCTGCACCTCAGAGGGAGCAGCTGGGGGACAACTCCATCCCTCAGTGGAAGCCTGGAATGTCCTAGAAGGGATATTGAGGCATTATTTTTTGGGGGGGATGTCCAAAATAAACCAAGATGCCTAAACTAATGAGGTGTTGCACAGCCCAATATTTAGCGTAATCCTGACATCTCTCTCCCACACCTCATCTGGAGGCTTTGCATGTTACTGTGAGGGGAGAAATGGAGATTCCGTGGTATTTGCCTATATTCACATGCCTTGACTAATTTTATAATGCAGTCTTGGTCTCTTCCTGGTGCAGGTCTGCAGCCCGTTTACTGGAGCAGGGACGATGTCGCACAGTGGCTCAGGTGGGCGGAGAAGGAGTTTTCCCTGAGGCCAATCGAGAGCAACACCTTTGAGATGAATGGCAAGGCTCTGTTGCTCCTGACCAAAGAGGACTTTCGATACAGATCTCCTCATTCAGGTGAGGAATTCTTATGGAAGCTGCAGTTGAAAGGAGAGAAGAATCTGCAAGAGGGTCTGAGGCGGGACAAAGGAGGATACAGAATCATGTTTGTTAGGTGGGCAGGGCCATGGAGCAGGGACAGAAGCTCTTATACGAGGCAAAGACAGAAAAGACAAAAGGGAAGAGTTGTAGGTAAATTTGGGTGTAACTCCAAATCCAAAGATGCAACATGTCTCTCATTAAAACTCTTTGCCAAACTCACAGAAAGCAGGGTTCTTTGGCAGCATTTCATGACTTAGAGCTCTTCTCCATAAAGGCTGATCTTTTTGCAGACCCAACTACAGCAGCAAGTTAATCAAGTGCTCGAGCCTCTTAAGAAGCTGACATTAGCATTCTGTCTCACAGCTGTCTTGGCTGACATGCTGCTAAGAATGACTGCAAAATTCATCCCTGGGGGACCTTTCCTCTTTTCTACAGCCCTTGTGGGTTTTACTTTACCATATTCTCTCATGTGCTTGAGGCTGGCCCAAGGTACAACAGATAGGTGTGAATCAGTTGCCCAATTGCTCAAATTTTGTCTTCATTTATTCACACAAATGATTTAGAAATGCCTATGTGGTCTTCCTGTACTTAGATCCCCTGCAGTCTTTCTGCTATGGCTTTACTGTCAGAGTAAGCCTCTGCCCTCCTTGTCAGAGATGTTTAACTAAATATGAGTTATTGGTTCTATACAAGAGTTATGAACTTTTTTTTATGACCGTACATGGTTCTTCTGTTAAATATAAAGGTTTACTGAATCACAATAGATGATCAAAGTGTTTGGACCAAGTGGTCACAGAACTGCTGTTACCAGGCTTGCAGCACAAAGCTCACTCAGTGCAGAAGCACAGCTGTTGCATTTTTGCTCAGGCTGATAAACAAGAAATGGCACTAATTCTGCTTCTAGCTCCTTTGTGACTCCCTTGAATGCACCCAACCATCCTCCTGCAGAATCTGCCTCTCATACTATGGCTTATGCTTCTTCTATACAAAGCTTTCAAAGCATGTACTTTAAACCAAGAATAATTTTTATGAAAGGAAGTGCCAAACATCTGTGTCTGTCACTAGTATAATACAGTAGTGAAAACTGATGCCTGGAAACATCCTTTGTTTTATTTTGGTATTCATTTTGAATGATTTCGTTGCAAAAATTAGCTCTGCTTTAAGGTAAAAGAAGTATTGAAAGTGGGCAAGGACTGTAAAGGATGACTCTGTGTAACTTGTTTGTTATTCCCCTTATCATACCAGTACCTTGCTGCCTACCAGTTATTTCTCTACTCTTCCCTTTGTGTGTTGTGAGGGCACTTGAAAAGAGTAGGGTTGAAATGTTTGTTGGCTGGAGATACAGTGTTCTCAGAGAAGAGCCTCTGGCTTGCAAATCCACACTGTGCAGAAGGTTAAACTCTTGTTTACCTAAATGGTTAGAATGGCCTCTTCCCAGCTCTTTCTCTCCTCTTTCTCTCCAGGTAACTTTCCTCACTGATAATAAACAGTTTAGAGGATATCTCAGTCAGTCTCTGTAAATGTAAATGACTATAGGTAAAGTATGCCTCAGCATTTCCCAGAAATAAACTACATGTGAAATGTAAGAACTGTGAAATAATATTTGCTATAGAGTTTAAGTTTTTCAAAGAGTGTAGGTTTATAAAGGCTCCATCCTTTCCACTCGTGGTTAAACCAGTAGAATAGCATCCACTCCTCCCAGTAATTGTACCAATAAAATGGGTACACAGCCACCTGCTATACTCCGATTTAGCACTGGCCTGGGAAGAGGGCAGAGGAGAGGGAGAGTGAGAAGAGACTTTTGTTTTTGTAACTAATACAGTTGTGTCTTTGTGATACAGAAGTGTAAATATTTTGTTAAGTGAAAAAAGAAAAAAATTTTGCTTGGAGTGTTAGCACTAGTTATGATTATGCCACTATTGTGTTCAAAGATGCAAATTATGAGGTAAAATCACTTTTTAGACTTTCATGTACTAAACATCGAAAAGGTAACTGAGTTCTTGAGGCTTTGTTTCTAATTAGATTTTCAGGTATTGCAGTCACTTAAAAATGCCCTGAAGTCACTACCGAAAACAGCTGAGATTCTAAACATAAAGGAAGCTGAACTATGGGAAGCAGGATAGCTTTAACTATTTCATACTATTATTTAACTATTATTTAACTATTGTCATACTATGACAATAAACTTCACTGCACGTAGAACATTGGCACATTATAGAAACAATGGCTGAATGGGACACAGCTTTCGATCTCATAGGAACAATGACCCCACATACACTTGAGAAAATTCACCTGAAAAATCCAAGGTTTCCTAGTTGAAACTCTGTTAAGTTCCTTTTCAGATAATATGCTGCTGCTGTAGCTTTTTCCTCTGTATTATGAGGTAAGACACAGAAGAGAGGAAACAAAATTAGAAGGGAGACTTTGTGCCCTGTATTGTACCTTTTTACTTTGAAATGTCTAGCAAGTTACATGACACAAAACATGTAAGTATGTAAATGTTTAATGCAGATTTTGGAGGTAAGGCATCAGTACAAGATGGAATACATAAGAAGATACAAAATAAGCAGTTAATATTGATCTGCAGTGGTTACTGAAGTGACATGTTCCACTAAGGAAGGATATAACAATTCTGGTGATATGGACTGGGAGGAAAAAGTGAGGTACAGCCTGCTTGCCACCCCAAAAAGAAACAAGGCTTGGATTGAGTCATGCAAAAACATGAAAACATGATGAGATGGTGCGGTACAATTCACTGCAGACATTTCTGTAAAATAACGATCCAACAGCAACTCACAGACTGTATTTACCAATACAGATCACCAAGTCCACTGCATTAAGTTCTTTAGTATGCATCATGTCCCTCTTCTAATACTGCCTGTTGCAGTGAGCTCTCTACAGATCCTAGTGTCTAGAAATAACCAGCTTTGCAATTCTATTTGGGCTTTCCTGTAGTCTGTCTCGGGACACCAGAAGTGAAATACAGCAGTTCCTATGGCAGCTATAGCACTCAAGAATCTCCAGAAGTTGTCACCACAGCAGGGGCTATATCTCCTCATTCTTTGCAGGTCTTTGAGTTTACCCCAAAGTAGCTTCTCAAAGTGAGAGTTCTTCCTCCTATGTGTTTCCTAGATTGGAGTATCACAGTAGTGTACTGCTTCTGCCCTTGGGCACTGGTGCTGCATGGAGAGGCTTTGCTCCTTGCCCCATAGAGCCTAAATTGTTCAGTAATTAAGGAATAGCACCTTGTTTGCTCTCAGCAACTCAGTGCATAATCACATACTGTGCATTTAAGAATTCTCTGTCCTCGGGTGTCTCTCTAAAAAGACTGAAGACTGAGAGAAGGTGGAAATGCAAAATTTTACAATAGGGCTGTTTGGATATGAAAATAGCAGCCAGGAGCATAAATGAATGCATCAGATGGCTAAATGAGTCCTACTGTTTGTCTTTCAGGTGATGTTCTGTATGAACTCCTTCAGCATATCCTGAAGCAAAGGAAATCTCGAATGCTGTTCTCACCTTTCTTCCATCCTGGGAATTCTATCCATGCTCAGTCAGAAGTTTTATTACATCAGAACCATGATGAAGGTAACTGTCTTGTTCTTATGGGAACTATTATTATAGAAAGGTGACTGGGTGATGGAATAAGGCTGTACTGAATGTTGTCATTTTCTGGCTCCAAAGTAACTTAAATAAAGTTGCTGTTCTCCATTTGTCTGTGTAGCTGTTAACAGTCAATTGGTCTAAAGAGCTGACTGTCTGTTCTCCATATATTTTCTATTGTTTTGTCCTACTTTCAAAGCTGACTTAAAAGATGTAAAGTTAAAAAAAAATAAAAGAAAGTTTTATTGAGCACATTGATTTGTTTTTCCTCAGTATCAGTTGGGTAGACAAAGGTGCTTCATGGACTTTTAGTGTCCTGGAGATGCAGCTTGATGTGATTGCTTTCAGAGCAGGAGAAAAAGCAATGTTAGAGAGGAATATTTAGCACAAAGTCACCTCAAATGGCAGTGCCGTCACATTGTACTAATGTTCCTGGCATTGAGCCCATCTTGTTGCTCAGTTTTTGAACTGTCTAAGCAACTCATTTTGGGAAAAAGTTATTCTTTAGCCTCCTAGTAGTGTCCTTACAGATGATGCCTGTTACAGGTGGCAAAGAAAAAATAGACATATGCTTGTGGCATTGTAGATTTGGGCTTCTCTTTATTCAGTGCAGATCAAAATGTTTCCTTCAAATGAAAAGATACAAAGCCGAAGATTTTTAAGAGATCCCTTCTATGAATGCATCAAATATAATTCTGTTGTTGATTTTTTTTATAGAAAAAAATATAGTAAAAAGTAGTGTTACTACTTTCTTTTTAAGGTAGAAAACAACAGAATTGGATTGGAATTTCACTCACGTTTGAGTTTAACGTTTAGATCCTTCAGCTTGATCACAGTGCAGACGATTTGTTTTTTTTCTCCACAGATAGCTTTGTCCAGAGGCCTTCAAGACCATCCACAGAAGCAGTCCACCACAGCACCCCAACCATTGAACTGTTGCATCGTTCTAGATCACCCATCACCAACAACCACCGTCCATCACCAGATTCTGATCAGCGGCCACTGAAGTCCCCTATGGACAACACTGTCCGTCACCTCTCCCCAGCCGACAGGGTGTCAGGGGCAAGGTATCATCAAGAGAACAACCACCAGGAGCCCTATCCTCTCTCAGTGTCCCCGATAGAAAACAACCACTGCCCACCTCCTCCTGAGGTTCTTCAGAAGCCTTCCAGCCCTCGCCAGGAGAACACCAGGGTCATCCAGCTGATGCCCAGTCCTATCATGCATCCTTTGATACTGAATCCCAGGCATTCTGATTTCAAACCACCGAGGTTGTCTGAGGATGGGCTGCACAGGGAGGTAAAGCCAATCAACCTGTCCCACCGAGAAGAGTTAGCTTATATGAACCACATCATGGTGTCCGTATCCCCTCCTGAGGACCATGCAATGCCAATTGGAAGAATAGCAGGTAAGTGACCTTCTCTAGGCTGATTTGAATCTTTTGAATCTAGATTGAATCTAAATTTGAATTTTTTCATTTATAACTTACCATGGCATGTGTTAGTAGCTTCTCATTTCTTTTTGCCACACGGTGACCTCAGCAATTATTGGCATTCTGCAAATTTCACCACATCTATAGTTTAGGCAGTTAAGTATGATTAAAACAGTTTCATGACAGGTAAGCAAAGATGCAGTGACATGCTTGTGACCACAGAATGTGTAATTAGTACTGAAACGTATAAGTCCTGACATCTGCTGCCTCTCTACTCACTAGCAATCCATTTGTTTCCCAAGATACTTATCTCCAAAGCCTTGTCCTGCAAGGAAATAATTTTCCAAGAAATGCATTCCCTTTAGTTATGAGTTCTAGGCAGACGCCTTCTGTCGGTTGTATTTGAGACAACGCAGCCAAACTTGGTATTACAGAGACAGTGGGACTAATGAAATCTCATCTCAGAGTCCTGCTTTGTAGGCTTTCCTGTCTTCTCATGCTAGGATTGTCCCTTTTTACAGAAACAAGGTTGCCTTTGTCCCACACAAACCACAGTCATTGTCTCACTTTTGTTATCGTAAATAACTGACATCACAACAGCTGAATCAGGAAGCTGAGGTTACAGAAAATGTTTTTTATACTTGAAAGGGAACTGTAAATAGATAGGGAGAGTGGGAAGGGGAATCGAACCACTTCAGAAATGTGCTGAATGCCCCGCTAACTAGTATGTCTTGAGGGGTGTAAATGCACACCATACACAACACACCCAAAAACATTCCATACATTTACATCAGCAGCAAACTAATGTGACACTCAGCTTCTGTGGGCTGTTGTGCATATCTACTTGGCTACATTTTAAAACACCTTGCTTATTTCAGTCCTTTATGTGCCTTTAACTTGTTACTAATGATGTGCTGCCTCAAGTTTAATGAGGAAGATTTTGTTTTGAAACTTATCGCTGTATATTCATAAGTTACATACCTCCCTGGCTAGTCACGGTCAAGCACAAAAAGGGCTGTGATCCTTTCATGTAATAGAGACATGAGCTATGAAAATTAATCTTTTGGAATTTTTGGCTGGCTGACATTTGTCTCTCTTCTTTTGACTTTTATTGCCCACTAATCTCAGCAAATTAAAATTTATAGCTAATTTTGTGGCAGAGAGGACTCTGTTCTGATTGCATCTCTGGAGTTTTCCTTCCCTTAAGTAGTGTTGGATAATCAGGGGAGTTGTTAATTTTTTTTAGAAGAAAACTTTCTCCAAGAATGAAGCCTAGACTGGAAAGAATATAAGAAAAAAATATGGTTTTGTTCTTTTCAAATTTAAACCAAGGGGTCTTCTTACATAATTAGGAATCTTTGGTTTCTGTATGCGGTGGATCCAATAGCACAAGTTAGTGTTATTCTGATTGAGTTCTCAGGGCTTCTGAACTATAGCTGTACACTGTAAGGGGTTCACAGCCTATTTAAAAGCAGCCAAATGTGAATCAGTGCCAAAAATGTAAACAAACATACCTGAAAACTTCATACCTGAAGTCAACTTTGTGCTTCTGAATTCAATGGCAGCATAGCTAAGTCCAGTAGCAAGAAAGCACATACCTTTCTACCTGCTTCCCTCCCCCATCTCATAGCCTTTAATTTAGAGATCTTGACATTATATGACATTATATGTTTTCATTTCTTCTGTGTGTCCATATAAACCTTTTTAGATTTTAGCGTCCTTATCTTCACTAACGCTGCTATAGTTAACATGGAGGCTTTTGACTAACCATAGCTCACTGCTTTGATTTAAGAGAATCCATAAGAATTACAACACTTGGTTCTTAACACTGCAAATATACATCAGTACAGGTGTATTGGTAAAAATAGCTTTTTAGAAAGTATTGGCATTATTGGTATTATTTCCATTTTATGGATGAGAAATTCTGATGGGTAGAGTAATGCAAAGATTTACTAATAATTCAGTCACAGGGCTAAGTATTTAAGTTTACAAGGGTGAGAAGAGAGCCTTGGCTTTCTGTTAACTATTTGCATGCAAGTGATTTCCACAGGAAGCAGTGATGAAGAGCAGCTACTAGGGAAGCCTCATGTGCTGCTGACTAAAACACTGAGTTCAAAAACGTGTTCTATTCCAAAATCAGATATTTTAAGTTGTAAAAGAAATTCTTTCTTGACTCAAGATACCTCACAGACTCATAAACCTGTTAACTTGGAGATAGAGTCTGTTTTTAAATGCAGTATGCAATTATTTGATGCTGAGAAAGAAAGTGATGTTTTCACTTCATGCTGTCCATAGTGCTCTGTTTTCAGAAAGTCGGTCACTAAAGGTGTGGACTCTGACAAAAAAAAAAAAGGGTCTGGTTCTCAGACAGAATAATGATCTTTACATACCAATAGATAAATCTTACCTTTTCATGTAATATAGTTTCTTAAGATATTAACTTTACTGGTAACTCACTTTTACAGCAAAGAGCTTAAAACTGAAGGGCTTGCTTTCATTTACTCTAAGGCCATTTTACACTTCTTTGCAAGTAAGAGGCATAAAGTATCTTTATGTTACTTCTTAAGGTCCCATTTATTATTAATCAGTGGCTTGAGTTGATTTTAAAAACCCATGTTTAGCTATCTTAACACCATATGCATGAGTCTTCAGTGTAACTTTGTCAGAGCGAGAAGTCATTAGACTTGGATGATCCAAAGGTGGACTTGTATCCCTGTAAATATTCCTGGCAAGATTAAGCTACCTAACTCAGGCATCAGTAGACATCTGTAGCTATGACATCGTTTAAAAATAAAAGGTCATTTAAGAAGGAAGTTTAATAAAGCAGTGCAACAGACTATTTTCCCTTTTTAACTGCAGAGTCAGAGCAATGACAGTGTTTGTTGGTAGACAGCCTCTGACTTGAACTCTTGCAAGCAGACGCTCCATCTGGCTGACTAAAAAACCAGTCCTTCTTGGTTCACCCAGATTGTCTCAAAGGATTCCACCGTGTGGAAATAGAAAAACACATCTCTCTTTTTTTAAACTCGGTTGTAGTTTTAATCAAGAAAGGTGCTTGAAATTAGCTCTTCTGCAAAATGGAAATTCCACTCTCCATGCACCTCTGACTAGGAGGGTTTTGTTATCAAACATTTTAGGACTTTGATATCTCATAAAGGTACTTTCCCAAGATACAAGGGCAGATGAGGGTTCCTGTGTTGGCAGGTTTTCTGGATGCATCAGGGCTGAGACATGCACAGCACCAGTGGTGGAACCACTGCCACCAGAAACTGTCTTTGCAGCCATGCTGAGGTTCTGCCCCCATTGCTTCCCCGAGTGCTCTGCTGTTGACTTCTACTGCAGCTGGCTGTCAACATACAGTTATGTTTAGGTGTCAAAACTATATTTTTTAAGATAGCCAGATACACTTCAGCTTGCTAGAAGGAAGGAAAACGGGTACTTGACATAGCAGATCTAACCAGAAACCTGTTAGTTGCCTAAAGGGAGATAGGGGAATCCCTGCAAGAGGCAATTAAGGGATTATCCAGTTACAATAGGTTTGGTTTCACCCTTATTTTTATCACATAGAAGTTGACTTAGAATGTAATGATGTGTTGCAAAATACCTTGCTTTTAATTCAGTCACTTAAAACTCACTGGGACAATTCTGAGCTTTTTGTTTAGTGAGAGGAAATACTTTGCTGAACAGGTTTCTGAGATTTGAGATTTCCAGTTCTCCAGTGCTTTTCTTTAGTAGTTTTCTGGGACAGAAAAGCTTGTCCATGAATCCAGGCAACCTGTGGCAATGAAACTTAAGTATTACATACTGTGCTTACCCTTTGTTTTGGCATTGCCATTTGTCCAGTACAGAACCTAACCAAATGACAATGCAGATAGGAAGGATGAGGTGCCAGAGAATGACTGTGGATGCAACTCAACTCTTCCCAGGTGTTCCAGATACTGTTGGAGCTGGAAACCAAGGAACACCATGAATCTGTAGGTCACTCTGTGCATGCCTTAGGCAGACCTATCCACCTTGTACAAGCAGCTTGGTAGGACAAGCATAGCTGTAGATCCCCACTTTGCATATTGCTTTTGATTCTGCTCTGCGCTTAGGAGGGAAAAGAATTCAAAGGCAGGTAAGTCTTTTGTGCCTGCTTTTGTCTATTAGCATGCTATTCTTATCAGCTGAGTTACCTTAGCAACGAGGCTGTATTTAGCTTTGTAAGCTGCCAGATTTGTTTCTTCCCCATCAGTAGTACAAGGAAAAGCCAAGTAATGTTTAAACAGTTCAGAGGCACATTATCTACTACTGTATTGGTTTGGCCCATAAAACAATCGACTCCTATAGGAAGAAGAACAAGCTGGATTCTTGCCCTGCTGAAATCATGAAAAAGATCCACCTCCAACTTGCCTTCTGACTTGGGATTTCTGCCCCATCCCTCAGTGTGCCAAAAGTCCAGAGAGTGCAGGAGCATAGCCTTGAACCCAACAGATTTGTGTACCTGACTTCTCTGCATAAATAGTCAAAGCTGAAAATGCAGTCCTTTGTTGAGAACGCATCAGTCGTGAATGACTCATGTTGTACTGAAGTCCACAAAGTCTACAGTGCTTAAGATGGGCATCGGCCATGTCCTGGTTCTGACCACAGGGAGGTCTTTCACTTCAAAGCCCTGTAAATACAGTAGTTTTGCAGAGGTGCCTGGAGAGAGGTTGGAGGGGGAACAGAATCAGGCATTCTCCTCTTCCTTTATTTGAAAAATTTAATCACTTCCCAAAAATTTGTGTAGAAGAGGTAAAGACTGGAGAAGTTAACTTAGTGAATCTTTCTCACAGTGGTTAAAAAATCAATTAATCAATGCTTATTTATTTATTTATTTTTACTTCAGAGTTGAGCTGGAAAGCTTCTTTTAAAGGAGATTAAGAAAAACTCAGCTGATTGAGTTATGAGATTCATAACACTAGACATTTAGAGCTTATATATTGGAAGTCACTGTATTTCAAAACACTGCAACGTGGTCATTCTTCCTCAACTTATCCACTAGGATTTGGTATCCCAGCATTCACTCCATGTTTGTCAATGTGACATTCACAACCATGATAAACTGGAGTACTGTGTCCAGGTGTGGAGCCCTCACCACAAAAAAGACATGGAGATTTTGGAAAGGGTCCAGAGGAGGGCCACAAAGATGATCAGGGGACTGGAGCACCTCCCCTATGAGGACAGGCTGAGGGAGTTGGGTTTGTTCAGCCTGGAGAAGAGAAGGTTGCGGGGTGACCTCATTGCAGCCTTTCAATACCTGAAGGGAACTTACTCCCAGGAGGGGTGTAAACTCTTCGAAAGGGCTGATAATAGCAGGACTAGGGGAAATGGTTTTAAGTTAAGAGAGGGAAGATTTAGGTTGGATGTTAGGGGGAAGTTCTTTACTAGGAGAGTGGTTGGGTCCTGGAATAGGCTGCCCAGGGAGGTTGTGGATGCCCCGTCCTTGGAGGTGTTCAAGACCAGGTTGGACAGGGCTCTGGGCAACCTGATCTAGTAAAGGTGTATGTTTGGTGGCCCTGCTAGGCAGGGGGGTTGGAACTACATGATCCTTGAGGTCCCTTCCAACCCGGATCATTCTGTGATTCTGTGATTCTGTGTGATGATGCCTTTTTTTTTTTAACAAGTAATTTACCAGAACTCTTGTATAAATGCAGTTATACAGTATCAGTTTATTTTCCTTCCTGTACAAAAATGATTCTACAGGCAT
This sequence comes from Perdix hodgsoniae, assembly GCA_035772895.1. Lineage (NCBI taxonomy): Eukaryota > Metazoa > Chordata > Aves > Galliformes > Phasianidae > Perdix > Perdix hodgsoniae. The sequence continues at coordinate 15,351 of JAPSGF010000277.1, read as the reverse complement.
GGTTACTATAGAACGACCCATGGTGGGTAGTAGGGAAGGAGAGTGGGAGAGGAGACAAAAAAACAATTATACCTGTTTAATAATGAAGGTAAAATCCTACAACTAAGCACAACTTATGCATTCAAAGTTTTGCAGGAACTAATACTGTTAGCCCTCACATAAGGGATGCAGTTTCCTATTTCCTTTGTTATATGGTAGTGTCTTTGTGCGCTGTTGTGCTGAAGTCCATTACCCCAAGTGTTTACTGTCCAAACAGAGAAGGTAAATATAAAAAAAGAAAGGGCACACAAAGGTGAACGGTGTTTGCAAGAGTTCCAGTACTGATCAGAAGCAGTGTAGAAGAGAAAGCTATACCATATAGCAAAATAAAATCTATCAGTAGACAGTATCTGACCAGTCCCTCACTCAGAATCATAACTTAAGTGTACTTCCAGATTCTAGTTAGCAGTAACACACTCTGTTACACTACAGTGCCTCATGTTTGCAGATTCCAGTTTGTTTGAAAAATAAATTAACCAATTTAAAAACTGAAACAACTCAGACCCTGCACTACTATTCAGTCTGATACTTCTGGTTTTATTCTTCACTAGACTTCTAGTCATAACAGCAATCTGAGCTATCCATAAACCAGGTAGAAGCCAGGTATATAACTTAATGAACTCCCTGCTTCTGCTTTTACCTGTTGCAGCTTTTAAAGCCAGTCATAGTGTTGCTGTAATTATAGCTGCTTGTGCATCAGTGTTGCTGTTGCATCCTCCAAATAAAAGCAGAACCTACCCAACTCTGTTCCTGCCTGCTACTGGGGCAGTGGCTTGCATTCTTGTATTCAGTTCAGTCTTTCTGATCTTTCCTGGAGGTATGGATTGCCTACAAGTGTAAGTCATTGAGCACAACAGGTGTTAACGTTAAAGGCTTGAACCTAATTCCCTCTCATTGTCATTCAGTCCTTGGTAAGTGACTTTATTCCAGAGTGACAACACTGCTTTAGAAGTAGAAAACTTCTGGAAGAAAGTTGCTTACTCTGGACAGAGGCATCCACAGAGACCTGCTGTAGCACTCAATACTGGAAAGAACCTATACTGTTTGGGTTTTCTGATTGTTTCAGCTCTCCAGACAGTGAATAAGCATCAGTTTGATTTGTTACTTTTCCCAATTTCTGGATCTGCGTCATTAGTTTCACTGCAAGGAACTCTTATCTAAACTGAAAGTGTTTGCTTTGTCCTCATTTGTAGAGGATGAGGGCTGACAAACCAAACTTGGCTTTTGTCGTGTGCTTCCTTAGAGTTATTCTGCTTTCTTTAAGAAAGCACGTATCCTTGCTAATGCTGTAGGGGCCTACTGTATATGTACCTGACCATCACAAGACATGATCCCAGCAGGGTTTGACAGCATCATACCGACCTGGTGGGCTCTTGTGAAGCACTGCCTTTACTTGGCGCAGCTAGGGCAAAACGCACGTCCAGACTTAGCAGCTGAGCAGTTACAAGTTGCAGCCTGGCAAACTGCAGCAAACCAGAACAGTGTTTCATTTCAGCATGCAGAGTTGTAAGCACTGGGATTTCAGTGCCTGATTTCCAGGTAGCTGATCCTCATTTGCATAGGGCAGCAAATGTGAAACTTGGGAGAATCAGGGGTTTTTGGTGTAGGTATGTCCTGTCACTCCCAGTTGTATATGACAATTATAATACTGCTGGCCTTGTTTAATCACTTGTTTAGTCCTTGCAGTCATGTACAGTATGCACCACATCAATTTCAAGTCTCTTGTGAAGAGCCAGACAACTACAAAGAGACTGAAGTATGAATGAGAATCAAGCTCGGAGTTCCTTTTCAGAGGAGAAATTTTCATGATAACCTTGAGGGCCATCTTAACATGGCATTAACAATTAATTTCAATATGAAAGTGTGCCTTCCCTGCTAATGTCACTCAAGCAATAGTAGAATGACAACAGCTTGGATAGGTAGTTTCAGATTTTCTGTGAAGTGTCTTACTTTACAGATGCCTCCATTCTGCACAGGTGCAGGAGCAGAAATTGCAGCCAGGACATGTTCTGGTCTTTATAGAAGGTCTGACTGACCAAGCTATAGGAAAACTCAGTCATCTAGCCTTCATCCCTTGTCATTACTCTTCTGCAGCATCTACGTGTTGTGGCTAGGTGGATGTGATAAGTGGGTTCAGAATACCTTCAGCAGCCACTGAGGTCAGCAGGATGTTGAACACCTCAAGTACATAGCCTTTTTCACAAGAATATGAGCCTTATTTTCCCTGTATATTGCACAGTTTCTTCAGGTTGAAGTTGTGGCAGTAATTCAGATTTTCTTCTACAAAGGAAACCTGCATTACTTTGAACACTTAGTTAAACCAGAACAGTACGCCTTAGTGTTGACACTATGTTGTACTCTCTTTGGAGACAGGCTTACTTAAGTCTTATTTTAATACTGATCAGTTAGAAATGGTATACAAATGTTTGCACTATTTTATAAGATTTAAGATGCAGAGAAATTCTCTGCAGAATACTGTTTTCCGTCTCTGTTAAGGGAAGGGTTTGGCTATGTCTAAATGTGGAGATGTTGTAACCCTGTTTCATTTTTCTGTCAGACCCATCAGAAGTGACAAGTTTACAACTTATAAAGAAGTCCTTTCAGCAGGAAATTCCTGAAGCCATAGCCTCCAGCTATGCTCACACTGAAGAAAGAGCTTTGGCTTTTGGGTGGAACACAGAAGTGAGGTTCTTGGACAGTGGTCTTCAGCTAAAAATGATTTTCCTCTGTTAGAAAGAAAACAAAACAGCTCAAATACTTCACGAGTCAAAGATCACTTGAGCTTGTGACAGAGGATACTGGAGCTTCACACATTGTGAGGTCAAAAATTACTACCCTGGTTGAATACCATAGTAAAGTCACTTCCACTTTTGTCTGCTTATATGAAGTAGAATTCAGGAGACTAATGTTCATCCTTAATCTTTAATTCTCCTTATTAAAGTGTTTGGTCAGTTCTCTGGTGTCAAACAAGATGTGAGGTGTTTTAGGATCTCAGTGAACAGGAGAACAGGCAGAGGTTGTATTTCTTCCCCTTTTTCATGTTGTTGCCCTTCATAAGCAATTAAGGTGAGGAAAAGCCATGGGAGGATCAGAAGCAGATTTTGTTATCAGAATAAATGGAAGAGTGAATCCTGCCATTGTGGTGGAGCAGATAAAAAGAACACTTGAAACTTCATAGTGAAAATACTTGTCTGTTTGGTGGGGATGGAACAGAAGAAAAGGACAGGGAAAAAAATCACCTTTTCTTAATAACATAGTCTTTATCTTCCAGGATCCTTATCTATCAAACTGTCCTTTCTCAGTCTCTGACCCGTTCATTACATATCCTTTGGAATCTGAGTGCTCCTTTCTACAACCACATGATGAATATGAACCTTTTGGAGCTTCCTCTTCCTCATACACAGACAGAGCTTGGCCTTATCTTGCCCTGTTACTTCAACCGTTAGCAGCATGACAATCTCAGGTTTCTGCTCTGCTTCTGCCTGATCAGCATTTGGGTACAAGACAGAAGCAACATACAACCGTTGCATTGTGTGATCTGGCAACCTATTTCTCCAGCCCCAGCTTGAATTTAGAAAGCTGAACAAACATTTGTCTGTTAGTAGGTTTCTCCATGTAGAAACATCGACTTTACTGCACCAGCTTACCATCCTGCTTCTAACAGCAGCCAACAGTAATGGAAAGAAGACACTTTCTCTCTTTGTAACCTGAACTCAGATTACCATATAGTGTTAATGCTTAGCACCCCACAGTCCTCAGAGCCATTTAACCTCTTATTTGTGAGATTTGTTTACTTCCTTTTTTTTTTTTGTAGTTTTGACTTTTAAAATAAGTTTGTGATGTTCTTAGATATTGAGACTGTATTGTTCCTAACTGTATCAGCACAACAGTAACCCTACTCTAGCGTTTCTTTCTTTCTGCTTGTAATGTCTTTCACCACACAAAAAAAAAAAAAAAGAGAAACCTTTCAGAAAATACACAGTAGATGATTTGATAGGGAAGCCATATGCCTTCCCTGTCCTTACCACAAGCTTTTTCATCCCTCTCTATTTGTGTGGTAAAGGAAAGCTCATAGGGAACGTGAGCTGGGATTAGACCATCATGAGACAGGTTAGTTTTACCCTACTGATGATGTGTTGTTGCGCTAATAATTCGAGCGCATGACTTATATAAAGTCATTGTCACTGTACTCCTGAAATGAATTATAATATCAGCCAACCTGGTGAGCATCGTGTACCACTTTGGTAGCCTGAAGGTCCATTTGGCTTATGCAGAAAGCTCTGTCAACTCTGTTGACGAGTTGAGGATGTGGTTAAAATGAAGTTGGAGCTTAACTCTATGGTAAGCCTAAAACAAGTCAGGAGTCAGGACTCCTGTGGCTCCCAGGCTGGATGTGGCTCTGGACAGCCTGCTCTAGTGGTTAGCAACCTTGCACATGGCAGGGGGGTTGAAATTAAATGATCATTATGGTAATTTCCAACCCAGGACGTCCTATGATTCTATGACTCAGGAGTTCTCTCCCAACCTTTATTTTTTTCATACAAGTGAACAGTCATTAACCTTAATGATTTCTTGCTTCTGGCTACAGTTTAAACAAATCCAGACGCTCCAAAGTAGTGCCCTCTTCTCAAACAAGGGGAATGATCACAGACTGTAGATCTGAAGGCACCTTCTGGAGGGCCTCTTGCTCTTTCCTCTCCACCTTGTCAACTCTGCCAGTGTAGTCTTGCCTCCTTCTTTTGTGCGGGTAGTAGCATTCACCAGATCTTCCTGCAAGCAGCTTCAGCTCTCAAATAGCAGAAAGCAGGCCAGTGTTTTTTGCGGTATTTGTTTTCTCTTGTTTGAATGAATTAAGTCAAAGCATATAGAAAACTAACAAAATAAGAACCAGCAGGAGGTAGACAGCTGGAGGAAGGGAGAAAAAAATGGAAGGGAGATGAGACTTTTTCCTCCTAGCAGCTATGGCCAACTGAAATTTACCAGTTCACAGTTTCGATACCGTAAGTATAACCATGTTAGCTATCTTAACTACACTTCAGGTGTGCTTATAGAAACCAGAATAACAGAATTAATTCTGGATATGCTCTGTCCATTAGCCTCAGTTGTGAACAGCTGTTCATGTGATGTTTGCTTCTCTGTGAACAAATGCAGTTGAAGTACATACCACCTTGTAAAAAATGGGGCTTGAGCTTGGGAAAACTTTTCAACCAGTAGAAATCACAGAGCCATTTAAGTCAAATGATAATCATATGCTGGAGAAATTTTAGGCTAACCTACTCAGCAAGGAGTAAAACATCAGCTGATGTCAGAGGGAGTATGATTATTTTGGCACAATCTCTTTCTCTTAAAGCTGTGTTTGTTTGCAAGTCAGTCAATAGCTATATTTAATGCATCTTATATAATGATCTCCAGGGAAAATTGGTAGATGGGTCTTGTAGAATGTTTCTGTGTTTAAGAGAGGTTTTGGTAGTTGATATGTGAAGAGAGGTAGCTCTACTTCTTTGTCATGGGCCTCACAAACAACAAAGGTCTTAGATGCAGTGTATATTTTAGGGAATATTGCAGATGAATGTGATATTCTGAACAAAAAAAGGTCTTTAACATACACATGCCTATATTGTTAGCAGTATTGTTTAGTCTAAGAGGGTGCAGATTTAGGAATTATCTTACCACTGCAATATCAAGACTGCCGGTTGTGTGTCTGTCTTGGAAAACTGGTACCACAGAAGTCATTTCTTAATGATTGGACAAGTATCAAAATGTTACGAACCTAAAATTAATAATGTTGAATGTGTAGATCATGATGATACGGTATTTTAAGTCTAAGCAGTGTATGTATTGCCATCATGTAGCCATTAGGGATTATTTATATACCATAGTTCCTTTAGGTGTGTATTCAGAAGACTGTGCCCATAGACTTAAAGGATATTTGAAAAGAAGAATCTGTAATCCATTATTTCAGTCACACAGTGACTATTTGACTGTCATAAGGGATTCTTAGCAATACTATGTCTACTCTTTTTTGTAACATTGATGAAAGGAGTGCTATAAGTGTGGGCAGTAAACAGCTTCTCAGCCAGAAGAGCTGAGAAACTGGAAAGGAGAAACTGAGTTTTATTATGCCAAGGAGTGGCTGAGGCTTGGGTGCTTCTGCCTCATGGAAGAGAGTCTTAAAACTAGAGTGAGGAGGCACACTTGCTGCTATCAAAGAGATTTTGTCCCACTCCTCAAGCCCCAAAAACTCCTTGTCTCTTCTTACTCGCTCTCTCCAGGGCTCAGCCACCGCTTTGTCTTCCTGTGTCTCCTGGTAGCCCTGGTAGCCAAGCAGCAGCCAGGGTCTGGATGGGCTGGCAGCCCTCAGGTTTTCATGCTTCTCAACTGAGCTTAGGGCTTTTACAGCAACATGGCTGTTACTAGCCTAAGTGCCTCTTGCACAAGTAGGGCAGTCTTTATGGAGGATGTTTTGAGAGCCAACTAACTACAGATTATATCTTCCTTGTGCATAAGTGTAAAAATCCCCCTAGAATCATTAACCACAGGAAGACAGTTCTAGCCATTCCTCGCCATTTGAAGATATAGCTTGCCCTAATTCCTATCTAATTACATACCTCAGTCTTGCTGAAGATACTGCTGAGAAAATGGTGGAATGTGGAAACATCTGCTTTCAGAAGCCTTGGTGCATGGCCACAGCAGTTCACCACCTTCCCACTTTGGCTGGGTTGTTTGTTACTACATTGCCTTTAAGCCTCTCAGTCCCAGTTCTCTCTTCAGCAAAATCCCTTTAGTTTCAGATTGTACAAATTTCAACCATCTGAGTTCACTTAAACAAAAAGTGTGTGTGTGTGTTAGGGGGGAAATGATGTTTCCTTGTGCTACACAGACATACTTTCTAAGTAAACCGTAATAAACTAAAAGGCAGGGAAATTGCAGCATGCCCAAACAATTTAGATACCAGCCCTGACTCAATTCCCTTATTGAATCTCACACACTTTTAAACTTGCTGGGCCTCAGAAACATCTTTGTGCTTTCTTGCTGTAGTTCACTAGCTAACACACACCCTGTGGAGAGTGGTGCCATTTAACTGCTCATTTGGAAGCCTTCTGATAGCCAAAGAAGTGATTTAGGCTTCCTGGAGGCATTCACAGCCTCCAGACTTTCTTCAAACAAGTGGTTAAAACTTAGGAAACAGTATCCACGAACAAGTCATTTTCTCATTTTCTCCATCCTTCCTGAAAATACATTTAACAGTTTTAACCTTCCTGGGGAATGCAGCTTTTGGTATTGTCTTTACTGGCCTTCTGAGGAGGTGTCTCTTATCCCAGCTGAGAAGCTCGAAGCTCCATTTAATTGTTAGCATGGCCTTTTCTTGCATTTTCATGAATTTCAGAGGCTGCAGTCTGCTCCACTTGGGCTCTGGTTTACTCTAAATTCATTACACTGGCTTAGTGATATCAAATAGCCTTTGACCCATGGTTTCTGTTGACCTACTAAAGATAGTTGTGGGTAGCTTCCTCAGCAGCCACCAGGCAGGGGCAGGCCACCACAGACAGGGTGGTGGAAGGAGGTGGAGGAACTGCTTGGCCCCTCACCACTCCGCCTATAACCCGGCACACAGCACATGGCTGTGGTGCACTTGGCAGTGAGGTGGAGCCCAAAGAAGCTGCTCCTCACTGTGGGTGGGTCAGAACAGGACACAGGGTGAACAGTAGCACATGCAGCCCCTGGCACCTGGCCAGGCAGGAGTCATTTGCCTTAGGGCTGTTTGGGAGTGAGCAGAAGGGGTGTGCGCTTCTGTCAGTAGTGGAGAGAGGGCAGGAAAGGTCAGGCCTTGGGCAGGTCACAGGCAGTGGGTGTAAAGGAGTACTTTTATATAACTGCTTTGTGACACAGGTTGCCACCAGAGAAGTGGTAGATGCCCCATACTTGGAAATATTCAAGGTCAGGCTGATCAAGGGTTCTGAGCAACACTGTCTAGCTGTAGCTGTCCTTGTTCATTTCAGGGAAGTTGGACTAGGTGACCTTTAAAGGTCCTTTCCAACTCAAATGATTCTGTGAGTCTGTGCTTTAGTTGCTACTCCTTTGTCAGTCAGGGAGACACCTTCTGACTCTCCTATTTTATTTGACTTGCAATCTGTGGAGAAAGGTATTCAGGCTGTAAATAATTTATGATTAAAGACAAAAGCAAAAACAAAAAAACAAAAACAAAAAAAAAACACCAACCCACTGCATGTGTTCACGTTAATGAAAGTCTACCTTTTGAAACCTGTATTAAGGCAAACTGGTGCAAGTACTTCACAAAGTGCTACCAAGCTACTAGTGTTAAATGCTTTTTATTTCCTGTTTGCCGTGTATGAAGACACAATAGCCGTTGTTGAATTGATATATGCCAGCTCATTAAATTATTGCAACTTCGTTATATAGTTTTTTGATTGACAAGTGTAGCTTTTAGTTTGTAACTCGTAGGTGCTAAGCAGAATTTTCAAGAATTTTCAAAGATTTAAAGACCTAAGGTACTTCAGTAGTGGGGTTTTTTTTGTTGTTGTTTTGGTGGGGGTTTTTTTTTGCAAATTTCGTCAGCCTGCTAAATAACTCTGCAAGTCTGAGCAGCTCAGTTGGTTTAGAATACGGGATGAAGCCCTTGATTGCTTGGGACTTTCTTGTGAAGATCTCAAGATGCAAATCTGAGTTATTCTCATTTGAGGAACGTTAATATTCTAGCTTAGCCTGAATCCATTGTAAAAATTAAGTGAACAACAAAAAACGAATTTGCACTTGAATACGTCCTGTTCTGAGTGTAGTTACAGCAATATTCTATTGATTATTAATAACATTGCAAATTGCAAATAATGTGCTGAAAGTAAAGTTTGAGGCAAATGGTATCTCTGTAGAACTGTAGCTATTATTTATAAGTTAATATAATCAGATTTCTGCCACAGGTTGCATGTTCAAGAATATAAGTCTGACATTCATATGTTTGTACGAGAGTACCATCCCTCTAGTGACACCAAGGAAGGTCTCTCCTAGGACTGGCAGTAGTGACACCATCAAATCCAAATGATGGACAGTGGGATACTGACACCTTATAGCACTCCCATACTGGGGCCATGTACCAGCCAAGCACCTCAGCAACCTCCTAGCACAGTCTGAAAGCACTGCTCCAGCCACAGAACTACATGTCCATCCTCCCCCACAAGTTTTTAATAAATTCATGGCTTGACCAAAAGGTGTCTCTTTTTTTCCCTAACTAATATCTAATATCTAATATCTACTATGTCTAAGTCTACTATCTAATAAGTCTAATATCTGACTAATATAAGTTAATGTTTTCCAATTTGAAACAGCTTCCAGCAAGACAGACCTCTGTAGAGATGAGCTGGAGCATGACTGAGCACGCTACAGTTTTTTAGCTCTGCTTGGACCTTGTAAGTCTTAGCAGAAGCCAGAATTATTTGTATACATTTCCTGGTCAACTGACTGAAATAAGCCCTGAAGCATGCCTATGGGGAGGATTTTCATAGCTCCTAGTTTATTGGGGATCCACGAGGCCCCTGCTCCACCCTAATTAAGCCTCCCTGAGCTTTAGAAACTGCTCTTGGCCAAAGCACCATTCCTTTCCTGCTACCCTCAAATCCAACTCCAGTAACAGTTGTTAGCTACCCAACTGCAGAGGTGGTTACATCTGTTTGGTGTCCAGTGAGCAGATGAGAAGTGAGTTTTCCGTGTGGTAACTTGTTGCCAGTTTATGGTTTGTGTGGTCTTGGTGTGTGATTCATTGCTGGCCAAAAAAGTCATACCACCTTCACGGTGATTTTAGTGAAGTAAACATGGAGATCTTCAGGAAAAAAAAAAAATTGTAGATTTTTGAACGTAACTATTACAGAGCAACTCTGATCCTTTGGCAAAATATACCCTGAGGAGTCAGGGCCAGTAGAATTGAAGAAAGAAAAGTGGTGTTTAAAGATTTTTAATTTTCTTACTTGAGATTCCTGATCCTTCTTTTTTTTTCTTATACAGCCATTCAGGGAAAGAGTTCAGAAATGAATTGCACATGTGTCACGAAACTACTTATGCAGACTCTTCCTACCATATTGCCTGAGCACCTCCCACATTATTAAAAGGCTCAAACCACTGCAGCAGTATAATCTCCCTTCCCTCATTTCTTGTAAATGAAATCTAGAAAATAAGTTCTTTTTTTTCAAATGCATGCGTGTCTAAGAGATTAAATATATTTGTGTGAAACTAGTGGAAAGCTGATTGTAATTGCTTGTGCCCAGTGCTGTACAAGCTGTTAGAAGCAGCTGCATTCAACATTAGAGCATTTAGTTTTAGCCGACTACCTTCTTTGTATTTGCAGCCTTGGTGTAGGTGCCTGGGCCAAGTGTGCAAGCTGGGGCAAGAGGGAAGTTTCTATGTATCCCTGCACGGAGAAAGGGCCAGTCTAGGCTGGTCATCAGGGAATGAGTGGGAGATAATTATTTCTCAGATCCAGTCCTGGTCCTAGCTAGCAGTACTTCTTTCCAGTAAAAAGTTCTGAATGTCTTCTTCCTTTCCTATGACTTCTTTAGAGACAATGCAGGTTTCAGAAATAACATTTTGAAAGTGGGAAATGGCATCAGTAATGTTAATATCTCTAACCACTTCAGGTACACTCATTGAATGTATTATTCATATGCCTTTTCAAAAAGCATTTTATATTCTCAGACTGAACGTATCATATCCTCATTGTGAAACATACCAAACCAAGACAGACAGGAATAGGTAGGCTGGCAAGAATCCATTTTAGCACCTGGAATCTAGATGTCTTTGGTGACCAGTCCTCTAACCATTGAAACAGGCTGTGTCTATGACATTTTGTCTTGGGCTTTACTTTCAAAGTGAAATGCAACTACATCACCAGCTGAGTGATCTGTCCAGTTCATCTATAATAACCCTGTTGTTTCTGACAGCAGCAGAACCTCTCGCCCTGTGCAATTTGCTTTCCGTATTTCATAGTTAATTCTGCACACACACGTTGCAAGCAGGAAGTAGGAGCAGCTCAGCTCTTGTCTTCCCCTGCCTCAAGAGACTGCCATGAAGCTGAAAAACACTAAACTATAACCTAAGTATCTGTTAGACCTTTAATTAGCGACCTAAAGAGTGTTTGCCAAGAGGAAATTTGAATTCAGTTATCCAAATGGAAAGTATTTAACCTCTCAATAGCACTCAAGTAATTATAATGCTTATGTTGTTGTTTTTTGTTCAGGAACTGTAAAAAACAAAAATCGAATTGAAAAATGATAGGAGGCATCATTTTAATGTGACATGGAACAGTGAAATTCTCTGTTTGAAAGGAAAGCTGCAGCATTGCCTATGCCTCAGACCCCTGTAGCTGACACAGAAAGGAGCAGCCTCAAGCAGGGAAAGCAGGTTGCAGATTGTTGATTTTCCCACTGAAACAGCCTGAAACAGCATCAGGGCCAACTGTGGTGGTTTTATGTGCGTCACTACAATAGCAAACACCCAGCAAAGATCAGCAGGTCATTTCTCACAGCGAAATGTAATGTGTTAAAGATGCTCAGTCAGTGGCAGGAGGACTAGGATGCATCAGAAGAGGCTATATACTCCAGAACTTTTTGCAGATATTAGTCAATAACAACCAAGCTATCTGCATTTCAGATTGCAGCAGCTGTTTCAGCCCTAACCCTCACTGTTCTTTCACTAGATATCCACTCAGAATTTCCCGGAATTAATCCCAAGAAAAAAAACAGTATTTTCTTTCTTCTGTTTTCACAGACTGTAGGTTGCTTTGGGATTATGTTTATCAGCTGCTTTCTGACAGCCGGTACGAAAATTTCATCCGGTGGGAAGACAAGGAATCCAAAATTTTTCGGATAGTGGATCCCAATGGGTTGGCCCGGCTGTGGGGAAACCACAAGGTAAGGGAGCAGTGTATTTTTCCTCCTATGGCACAGAACCTTTTATAACATCACAGGATTTACTTATAAACAAGAGAAAAGGAAGGAAGCATGTGCATATAAGCCACTCTTGGAAGGTTGTAATCTTTCACTGTGCTTACATTAGAAGTATAAAGCATCCAGCCTCAAGCACTAAAACTTACCTTTCACATGAAGAACCTGTTGTTTTGGTTCAAAGGTATTCAGTTATAAATGTATTTAATTATAAAATTATGACGGATGCTAGAATTAATGGTCCTTCTCTCTCAAAGCATCTCTTTTCTTCCTGAAACCTGATGCTAAGGATGTTCTAGTTAAGATGTGGTCTGCAAGGAGCTATGTCCTCAGCAGGAGCTTCTTCTCTATGTTCCTTTCTGCTCAGATTTCACAAAAAGAAAGGCTTCTGTCTTGTGATTGACAGCAAATGCTGTAGGATTATGCATTTCTTTGTAAGAGGTTGATTCTGCTTTGTTCACTGGAAAAGAGTTACTGATACTTGCAGTTTGGGGCTGAGTAAGTACAGATATATCTGTATGAGTACAGATAGATGCTCATATCTTTATGAATGTATGCAAACCATTACAGTCATATATGTACAGTCAGCACAGGTTTATAAAAGAGAAACTGCTTGACCAATGTGATCAACTAGGGATTAATGAACTATGATGAAATGACTAGCTCAGTGGAGGCAGGGAGAAAGTAGATATTGGTTATCTTAACTTTAGACAGGCTTTTGAGACCGTCCCTTCTATAATATCCTCAGACAAACGAAGGAAGTATAGACTAGAAAAGACAACAGTAAAGTAAATTAAAACTGGCTGAACTGCTTGTCTGAAAGGATTGTAATCAACAGCACAAAATCCAGTTATTAGTGGTATTATACAGAGAATTGATTCTAGAGTCAATACTCTTTAACATGTTCATTGATGACATGGATGATGGGACAGAATACACCCTCAGCAAGTTTCAGTTGATACTTCAAAAAAAAACAGCAGCTGAGAGAAGTGGTTGATACCCCCATAGAGTTGTGCTGCTGTGCAAGACAGATCTGCACATAGTGAAAGGTTAATGAGAATCTCATGAAACCTAACAAGAAGAAATGCAGAGTTTCACACCTGGGGAGGAATGACCCTATGTTTGGAATGTTTTTGCCAGGAAAGTAGTCAGATGCTGGAACAGGTTGCTCAGGGAGACTGGAGTCTCCGTTCTTGGAGTTTCTTGGACATGTTCATAGCCAGAACAGACACTTGTCCAAGGACCAGCTCTAGTTGTCCCCACTTTGAGGGACTGGACTATATGATCTCCAGAGTTGCATTCCAACACCAAACATTCTGTGATTCTGTATATGAGTGTACATAGCCTAAAGTGTTGTTAAGGTCAAGATTTTCTCTTGTGACATGATTTACATCTCTCTTAGAGGTTTTGGGTTGTGGTACTGGGAATGAAGAGTTCTACCTCTATGCCAATAATCAAGTCTTGCCATCAGGTCTTGTTTTAAATGTCTAAAATTGAAGCTACTTAAATTACTAGTCACTTGGGATGCAGTAGCTTCTAATGTATGAGAAATGAGAAAAGTACATACAGTATTTCAGGGGTCTTCCCAATGATCAGAGTCTAGATTTTGCAAAGAAATCATTGACATTCTTCATGTTTAATTACTACAGGAACTCTTAATAAGGCTTTCCTTAGCAGAGCAGCTGAGGTTAAAACAGGACTTCAGGGCCATTTTACATAAGCAGTACAGACTCATTTAATAAACCTAGCTGAACGCCACAGATGATCTTGGACCGACATTGCTGTGCCAAGCCAGACTCTTACCATGAGGGCTCACAGACTAAAAGCATGCTTCTTCTAGTTTGGCTTGTTTTGCCTACGGCTGGGCAGCTGCTCTATACTCACACAAACATGGCTTTGACAGTATGGTGCCCTCTCAACTGGGAATTTCTTCACCAGTGTGGTAACTAGTGCTCTTTGTACCAAAAAAAATGCTCTTCATGCAGATGTAGCCAGGCAAGTACAGCAGCAGCTACCCACGTACAGCTTTGCCTGTGCCTGTCCCTGCTGCCTTGAGCAGGGCCGTATCTCAGTCACCCCACAGTGACTGGCTGTGGGGTTTCCAAAGTGAAGGGGAAGCTCTGCCACAGTGGCAGATGTACAACCTAATGGACTTCTTGATTTACACCCCTGTAAGGGGAGGACAAACAGACTCTCAATCTCCACAGTACTCTGTAAGCATTAACTAGTTAATGGAGGGGAATCCCAGAGGAACAGCGCTCTTAGCAAGGATTGCTGACAAATGCAGTCTATTAGCCACTGTTCTTACACTTTACAAAAGATGGTTACATTAAGAACAGGCCTGTCACGTATCCGTACATATGCTCACGTAGAGCGAGCATCTCCACCTAGAGTCTTTTTGTGGTTGATGAAGCCTTTTGTTTTATGCGATCCAAGAAACTGTAGAAAAACGTCACTTGGAATTTTTGGTAGACTTTCTCACTTAAATTGCCTTGTATGAAAAGAGATCTGGAAATCTCTCCTGATGAGGGCTGGAGGCGCAGAATGGATCTGCAAACAGCAGAATAATGAAACGTGATTTCTTGAACTGACCTGGTTATTTTAGTTAGCTTGTGATAGTTCTGCAATTCATTTGGGGGCTTAGGAAGGTTTTAATGAGTCATCTCACCACATTTTCCCCTTTTCTTTTGAATAATACAGAACAGAACAAATATGACTTATGAGAAAATGTCCAGAGCCCTACGCCATTACTACAAACTAAATATTATCCGGAAGGAGCCAGGACAAAGGCTTTTGTTCAGGTAATCTTTTTTGTTATCTTTGCCGTTCCTTTCGAAAGACAATTAGATGTTGAATGTGGAAGATGGAATTGTGTGTATATTTCACTGCCACCCACAGTCAGAACATCATTGACAGTGGGCACAGATTTGTAAAAGCTGTTTAGACCAGTGCTTCCCAGCTTTCAAGGCAACTGCACCAACTTAGGAAAATACAGGCATTTTTCAGGTATCAGTAGAAGTGTCTTTCACTCACTTCAAGCAGGCTTTGCTATTTTTTAAGACTTTAGCTATATGATTTGTGATCTCATCAAAACCCCTGGGAAGTCCAGTCCACATTCAACTTCTCTGATACAGCTGCTGTCAAACACTAAGTAGTGATCTGACATTTCCTCAGGAGCATCAGCATCGCAGTAGGGACATGCTGACAAACACATCTTAGTAGAGGTGCCTTCAAGGAAGAGAGGGACCTGCAAGAGCTGTTCATAAAGCCTGACACATCAAATTTGATGATGTGACCAAGAATGTAAAGAAGTAGGGCCCTAAACAGCACAAAGCAGGGAGTTGCTCTATGAACTTGGGTACAA
>JAPSGF010000276.1:48859-70758 GCA_035772895.1 Perdix hodgsoniae | reverse complement strand
GGGGGGACGCGGCCCGGAGCCCCGGCGGGAGGGGGCGAAGGCGGCGGCGCCCGGCGCGTCCCGCGCTGCCGTGCCCGGCGCGGCGGCGGCGAGCGTCTGACAGGCGCGACCTTTCATAAGACGGCCCACGCCATTGGCTCGCCGCCCGGAGCGCCGCTGCAACGCCGCGCGCGATTGGCCGGCTCTCCGTCGCGCGGCGGGTCACGTGGCGCGGCGGGCGCACTCACCGCTGTCCTCTCTCTCCGCAGGTCGGCCCTGAGGGCCCGCCCGACGCCGCGCCGCTTCGCCCCGCTCGTGCCGCCCGCAGCGGCGCCCGGAGCCGCCGCCGCCACCTGTAACCGAGAGACGCTGCCGGGCCGCCGCCGCGTCCCAAAGTTTGCCGGGAAAGCCGGAGCCTTCCGGCGGAGCGCAGCCGGCCGCCCCCGCCCGCGCCGAGCCGCCCGTGCCCCCCGGCGGCCGCTCCGCCCGGCCCCGGCCCCACCATGGGGTGCTGAGCCCGGCCGCCTCCCCTCCAGCCCCCGTGCGGTGACCGCTCGGCGCCCCCGGCCCCATGTGCCCCTAGCGGAGCGGGAACCGCCTGGAGCCGCTCCGCCCGGCCCCGCTGCTGTGTTGGACGTTGACCCCGTAGGACCTAACGATGGCCGTCAGCGTCACGCCCATCCGCGACACCAAGTGGCTCACGCTGGAGGTGTGCCGGGAGTTCCAGAGAGGGACGTGCTCGCGGCCGGACACGGAATGTAAATTTGCACACCCGTCGAAAAGCTGCCAGGTGGAAAACGGACGTGTCATCGCCTGCTTCGACTCATTGAAAGTGAGTAAGCGTTCCTCTGCTTCCAAGGGCGTGCGGGCAAGGAGAAGTGGTGCGGTGGTGGAGAACCCGGAGCCCGAGGGAGCGCGGCTGCCCGCCAGCACGGGATCTGCTGCTGCTGTTGGCACTGAGGGCTGCTGCCGTTCTCCAGGCCCAGGGAACGATGGACCGGCGCAGAACAGGCTCCGCGGGGCTGGGGTCAGCTGGCATGGCTGCAGCCGGGAGTCCTCTGGCCCCAGATTGCTCTGTGTGTAGATGGAGTAGAGGGCATTTCCTTCAGAAACAGCTAAGTCACTGCAGGGACTCGCTGTTCTTAATAGCACAGACGCGTAAGCAATATGGTGATTGGTTCCCACCATGGCTGCAGGCAGGCTGGTGCTGTCCCCAGCAGCCGCGTGCGTGTCGTGGAGCAGTGCTTTCCCTCCGTGTTCCTCAGGTGCCCTGAATGCTGTGCTTACACTGGCGCTCGGGGCACACGGTTTGTTTCTGTTTCCCACCAACGTCCTGGTGTGGGGAGGGCTGATGCCCAGCAGTGCGTGGTGCCCCTGGGTGCAGGGAGGTGACAGTGTGGTGCTGGTGTCGGGGCTGGGCCTAAGCTGGGCTCTGTGTGTCTTGGCTGTAGCTGTAGCTTCAGCAGTAGATGCTGAGAACGTGTATTTGCAGCTCCTTCTCTTGTTTTTTGGTAACTTCAATTACCTTAGCAGTTAAAGTGCTGTTTGCAGGATGGGTATTTCAATTCAACGTAAACATAAAAATGAAAAGTTGGAAAGCGGAAATATTGGTCTCTTCCTTCTGCATAATTTTCTCCCCTTCAGCCCCAGGAGCAGTGGGCAGCTGCAGCAGCAGGGCCTGTGGTGGGCTTGTGCAAAGTGACGGCTCTGAACTTCAAACCTGGCTCAGGTGGGGAAATGTGCTGAGCCTTCAGAATGTCCCCAGGTCCAGAATGCCCAGCCGTAGCTTGCTCTGTGTGTGGGAACTGAAACGTGTTTGCATTGCTTCTTTAATGGTAAAACAACAATAATTACAGCACATGGTGTCCTCACTTTGTCACTGCTGGCAGAAGCCCATGCTGGGTGCTGTTGTGCTTGGTGCGGCCCATGCGCCCCGCTGGGTGCTCTGAGGGGCACTGCACTGCTGCTGCTCTGCCCCTCGGCTGAGTTCCTCTGTGTCTGTGCCTTAATGAAGGAGATAATTATCAGCTCTGTCAGGAGCTGTGAGCCCTGGATAATGGCTGTAGGTGACATTAAGGTGTTGTGTTGCTTCAGGGTGTTCTGTCTTGGAAGGCTGCTCTGTTGCCCACATGAAGTCAGTGTGGTTAATTGAGTTGCAAGCCAGGGAGGATTCCCAGCCAGATATGTAAGAAATACACTGCTTCACAGGAGTGCTTACTCGTGCTCATGGTAAAGGCGTGCTGCTGGCTTGGGGCTGGGCCGCAGCAATGGCTCTGTATTGTTTCATGCTTCTTATTTAGTTAAGTAGCTTGTCTAATGTGGGAGAGTGTCTTTATCAAAGAGAAAACAGAATATATCTCAGCACTGAACTCCCTGTCCAGTCCCAGCAGTTACTCCTTGTGTTTGTGTTTCAGATTTTTGCAGATTTCTGCACACGCTAAGCTAAACAAGCTCTGGTCACTGTGTTATGTTTGCTGCAGTATCACAAACATAAGATGTTATGCAAAAACAACTCAGGAAAGTGTTTTGCCAATTTTGTCTGGCTCTGGAAGCTCAGTGAGTAGGTTACTAAAAAGAGGTTTTTCATTTGGGACATTGCAACTTCTACTACCTCATTCAATGTGGATCATGGGTGTCCAGCCTTTGGGCTTGCTCTGGGCCACATCGGGGAAGGGGAATTGTCTCGGGCTGTATGAAGTGTATAATATAGATCACGTATGCGAGTAACAAAACTTCTTATATTTACTTAAGTTTTTTAATAAAACATTAAAAAAAGAGGGCAACAAAAATATAAAACCTGCGGATGAGATGGCAGCCCGGGCAGGGGGTGTGTGGGGGCTGCCAGCCCTTGGGTGGCTTTGGGGTCACTTTAAGACAAAAAGGTTGAGGCCGAGCGTTCCGGTTGGGTGCTGGAGTGGCTGACTCAGCTCCAGCTCTGGCTCTGCATTGTTCAAATTCCATCAGATTTTCTTCCTAAATTTGGATGCCTCAAAGCCTGGTGAACTATCCACAACAAAAATATGCTTTTGAGGTCCCAAGTCAGGAAACTGGTTTGCAACAGAAGTCTGATTTTAAGCATCATATTACAGCATTTTTTTTCCATATTTTCCTGGAAAAATCTGCCCAAATAGGATTCACTGCTGAAGTTCTGGTCGCTTCCCCAGATGCCCCGAGAGCAGCACTGGGGATGCTGTGCAGAGGACGGCTGTCTCTGCCTGCAGCCATCTGCCACCTCCTGTGCTGCCTTTCCTAGCCAGGCAGTTCGGAAGTTTAAAAGCACAGGAAGGCAATGGGAAAAGGAGCGACCTGGATTCAGAGCGTGTTTGCTGTGGCCGCTGTGTTCAGCACTGCTGTCAACAGGTGCTGCTCCACTCCTGACGGCCGTTCTGTGGAGTACGAGCTGCCTCCGCCCAAACCACTTCGGTTCTCGCTAATGTGAGCCCCCCTGGCGTAAGGATTTGGTGTGATTCATTCGCTGTTTTACAGCTGGTGCACAGTGTGGGCATGGCTGCTTTCAGTTCTCCTCAGCTTTTTGCCACTACGGTTGCTGCTCTGTGTTTGTTGGCTGTCCCAGTGCAGTGTGAGAGCTCAGCCGTGCTCTTCCTGCAGCAGAGGACAAGCCTCAAACGTTCTCGTTTCTCTGCTTTTTTGAAGTTGTCAGAACAGTTCCAGGCTGTCCTGCCGTGGCAGCAGGCAGCTCCCTTGCCCTGTGCCTGGCTGCTGCTGTGCCAGGTGTCAGTGTTTGGTGGGGGAATGGCTCACGTCTCAGAAGCCAAACTCCTGAACTCTTTAATAATGACATCTCACTTTTTGTAGAGAGGCCTTAAAAGTACCTAACAGTGTTGTTATCACAGATGACGCTGTGAGCGCCCTACTGCTGCCACCTCAGATGCTGTTAGCATCTCCCTCCTTTGGCACTGCTTCAGAAAGCAAGAGTGCATTTTTGACTTCTCCTTGCCTACTGCATTAGAGTGCAGAAGAGTGCAGGGTCAGGACCCCACTTATTTACATAGAAAGAAAAGAAAATTACAGTAAGTTGATTTCACCAATGATGTGGGAATGGCGGGTCGTTTTGTCTTTCATTAGGGCAGGAAAAAGATGCAGGCACCTGGTTGGAGGGCATGGCAGCAGGCCTCGGTGCCTGTGTGCGCGCGGTGCTGTGCGGGGATGGCGCAGGCAGCACCCAGCAGTGCGCCCGGGCTGGGGGGCGTGCAGTGCACAGGGTAACCTTGGACAAAAGTCTGAATGTGTGAACGGTGCTCAGATGCCTCAGTCAGCTCTGCTTTGCTGTACCGACCGTAGCTGGGCACATTTGTCTCCTCTTCAGCCTGCGTGCGCCTGCCAGCAGGACAGCTCCAGCACACGGGGCAAAGGAAGGGCGGCGGGCTGCACGGCACCGGCACTGCTGCTCGACTGTGATGTGCACGGCCAGGAGCTCTGCTGCGCACGGCCAAAACAAGGAGGAAATTTCTGAAGTAATTTGTGGGAAAAACGTAAGGAGGCCTACAGTCAGAATACCTCACATGAAAGGAACTCTGTCATTTGTCCTGAGTCTGCAAAGGAGCCATCAGAAGGAGGGAGCTGGGCTTGTTCAGTGTGGGGAAGAGAAGGCTGCAGGGAGACCTCATCACCGCCGTCCAGTTCTTTAAGGCAGCTGGCAGGCAGGAGGGGACCGGCTTCTTACGCAGTCCAGTAGTGACAGGAGGAGGGAATGGCTTACAGTACCAGAGGAGAAGTTAGGTGAGATGTTGGGAGGCAATGTTTTACTCGGGGCGCTGAGCGCTGGCACAGCTGCCCGGAGAGCTGTGGGTGCCCCATCCCTGCAGGCATCCAGGGCCGGGTTGGACGGGGCCCTGGGCGCTGATGTCGTGGCTGGCAGCCTGTCTGTGGCAGGGCTTGGAACTAGAGGGTCTTCGAGGTCCTGAGCCGTCCTGTGATTGGCAGCAGCCTGCCAGGCCTCTGTCCTTTGAAGCTGACCCCAAGTCAGAGTTTCTCAGTTCTCCCGAATACAGAAGCCCTGTTGCCAGGGCTCACTCCTAAGTTTGCTGGAAGCAACAAATAAGTCACATCCAGGACTGAAGGATCACATCTGGTTTCTGACTTTGGAGCAGTGGAGGTGTGTTCTGTGGGACTGCGTGGTGCTGTGAGCCCAGCAGCTTCCTATGGCTCTTGGAAATCCAGCTGGTGTTGGGCAGGGCTGTGCAGGGCAGAACCGAGCGCCTGAGCCTTCCTTTGTGACAGCACTGAACGGGAAGGGAAAGGGGGCTTTGCAGAACAGGTGCACCTGGGTAAGTGCTTGGCTGTTCTGAAGTGGTTATGGGCACAGCTTAACGGAGCCTCCAGGCTCTGGAGTGAGCTCAACTCTTCAGTGCATTGAAGGCAACTGTATCTGCCCCTTCCTGCTGGCATTATCAAGGTAATATCAGTGCAGGCTCGGATGATAACTTAAAATATTGCCAGAAAAAGCATGTGCTGGCATTCCCCAGCAGTCCTGTGTCCTCAGCCAGCCCCTGCCCATCATTCCGTGCTTGGTGCAGCCCCAGAGCCTCGCGGGAAGGCCCTGCTCTGCCTGCCAGTGCTGGTGTCAAAGTAAACAGAGGGAGCTGTGGCTGCAGAGCGCCGTTCTGGCAGATCCCGGGATGGTTTGACTTCAGAAAAATAAATCGTGCCGGCTGTGTTTGCCACTGCCTCGTAGCCTCCATTCAGCAGCTCGAGCAGAACAGCAAGGACAGCTCCATCCTCGCATCCTTACTTAGAGCTCCAACGTGCTCTGAGACCTTCCTGCTGCCAAGCAGTGCTTTCTGCTATTTGTCTCCTTCCTGCCCGTGCATTTCCCAAGCTCTTCTGGGCTCCTGGTGCCCACATTCCCTGCTCTGGGCTCAGTGTTTGCAGGCTGCACCCAGTGCTCGTTGCTGGGCCCATCCACACACGCTGCAGTTCCCTGTGGGTCCCTCTGCAGAGTGCTGCGCACAGCCAGTGCTGTCCAGGGCTGTTTCTGTGTTTGGGAAGCTGTGCTGTGCCGTAGCACTGCCCTGCTGGTCCAAGCAGCCCTGCTATGTCTGCCTTCGTTCCCCACTTCCCTTCTCGTTTGCTTAAACTCTTTCTTCTTTTAAAGGCTTCTGACTCCCCTTTCCCTGGCATTATCAAACACACCAAGGTTACTGGTTCTGTGCTTGCCACCGAAATCCAAACTACAAAGAGACGTTCACCGCAGTAGCTTTTAAATCATAAAGTTTATGGTCAAGTCCTTTCACTTCTTGCTGTTTAACCATTTGCTCATTATGCCCTTTTCTTCCCTTGTTTGCCTATGCAATAAAAAACGATTAACCTATCTTGTCTTTGTTTTGGCTTCCCGTGATTGCTTTCCCTCTCAATCTATTATAATTTAAACTTGCCTTTCCTTCCTGCTGTGTATGCATGCCCCGCAGGCTATGCAGTCAAATACTGAACTGGTTTTCTGGCATTACCCCTTTAACATCTGATGCTGCTGTCCCTTCACTGGTGAGTGCTGCGATGTGGTGGCAGTGTTTTCAGTGCAGATCATCCTCACTGGGGCAATCTGATCCTCATTTCAACTTTCCCCACACATCTGAAGCTTCCTCAAAATGCCATTACAGCACGGGAATCACGTAGCTCTAGAGCCTCCAGCACTGCTCCATACGGCAGCAGGATGCTCTGTGGGCCGGGTAGCGTCCCGTGCTTGTGTGGGATGTGAGCAGCTGGGGGCTGCTGCCCTGCGCCGCTCTGAGGCACGTGGGCTGCATGCCTTGCGCTGCCGGGCTGCTGCAGCGCTGCTGCGGGGGTGCAGGGAGGGCCAGGGGTGCTGCTGTGTGGGTGCTCCTGCAGCACACATTGCCCGGCACAACTGCTTCTGCTATGAGTGCCCAGGGTGGTGGTGGTGCTCTCCGGGTGTTCTGTGCACCTGGCCTCTGTGCAGGAGCTGTGTGTGAGCTTCAGATGGCACTAAAGCTGATGGTGGTAGAAAAGCACTTAGAGCTTAGATGCAGTTCAGAAGCAGCCTCTGAGTAACAGGTGATCACCTGGGGATCTGCATGAAGGCCTGGGTGCTGTGAGCGTGCTCAGGGTGATGCTCCTTGGGGCAGCTGTATGCGGTGTGAGGGTGCAGCCACACTGCACTCAGGAGGGCAGCGAGCCACTGTGAGCACATGTGTACAAATGGCAGCAGGAGCCATAAAGGAGCGCTGGCGGCAGTGGTGCCTGACTGCCGGCCCTGCTTGGCTCCGCCTGTTGGGCTCACTGTGTCACCTGGGCTTGGTGACAGCATGGGGCATTCCTCCTGGTGCTGGGCCAGGTGCGGCGCATTGCTGTGTGCTGCGGCGTCTGAAGCGCTCCGTGCTGCTGGAGGTCGGCCTGAGTGAGCTGATGTGGCGCCGATCCCTGGTTCTGTGGGCGGCAGCGTTGGTGCTGCTGGGCCGCAGAGCTGAGCGGAGCGGGTGCTGCGGGCTGCTCAGAAGGTGAGCTCTGTGGGCAGGACTGCAGCTCGGCTTCCCTTCAGAGAACCTTTCTCTAAAAGCTAAGAGACATCAAGCTGGTAGATAACAGTAGTGCCCAGCTGCTCGGGAATGATACGGAATGTAAAGCAGTTTCTCACATAAAATTGCAAGTCCTGGTGATCTGCAGCACGCAGGCCTGGCTGGGCAGCAGCTCGTGCTTTTTGTTGTTTGTTTTTCCTTTTGGCTGCACCATAGCACTGTAAAAAGTCCTAATTCTAATTGTTTTAATTTTTGCCTGCTGAATTCTGCATGTTAATAAATTGCACAGTAAGGAACACATCCCCAGTTGAGTTCCATAGTTCTTGTGATGAGCGACGACCATAGGGCAAAGCTCTGCTCTCTCCCTGCTGTCCAGATCACGGCTTTGTCAGCGCAGCTGCCCTCCTGCTGCAGGAACTGCTGCTCTCCTTGCCTCACGCCACAGCCAGCAGCCCTCAGCCCTTCTGCACACCTGGGCACTGCTTTGCCCCACACCCCCGGCAACGACATGGCCCCTGCTGGCGCTTTGCAGCGTCTTGGTGGCTGCACCGTAAGCAGCTGTGCTCACATGCTGCATCCCAGCCGTATGGCACGTTGCACCGCGCTGGGTGCTGCCAGCCTGTGGTTCTGTCTTCAGGTTTTGAATTAGTCCCTTTGCTCTACAGTGCACTGCAGTTCTGTGCCTTGAGAAACAAGCACACACTTCAGCAGTTGTGGCAAGGCATAACGCATGGAAGCTCCGGGTTCTGTTTGATTGCTAAGAATTCAATGGCTTCTGCTCAGTTTCCTGCATTATTTCTGCATGTTAGAAATGCTTTTCTATATTTAACTCCTTGAGTGCTCTAAGGTTTTGCATTTAGTAGCATGACTTGTAACTGCTGTTTTTCCCCCACTGCAAAGAGCACCACTGCTGGGTGCTGCTCGGAGGGCAGGAGGGCTGGGGCTGCCAGGGCTGGGAAGGGACGTCCGTAGGAACATCAGCAGGGCAGCCAGCCTAGTCCAGTGGTTGGTGACCTGTCCACAGGTGGGGGTTGGAACTAGATGATCTTTGAGATCCTTTCCAACCCTGGCTATTCTATGACCTGACCTGCAGCAGAGCTGCAGTGCAGCAGGGAGTGGCCTCAGCATTTTGCAGTGCTGGGAAATGAGAATGTGGGCAGCTGCATGGTGTTTCCTGAAGGGCTGCCCTCAGGTGGCTGTGGGTAAAGCAGGTGGGTGCAGCACGGCATGTTGGGATGAGATGCAGTGCTTGCAGAGGGCCGTTGGTCGCTTGTATAATTAGTGAAGCACTCTGAAAATACTTCATATATTTGCAAAGGATGATTTGGTTGAGCAGTGGGTATATGGGGCTGCTCGCGGGTGCTCCTGTGCAGAGGGAAGCGCAGTGCTTTGCAGCTGCAGCCCTGCAGTGTTGCTCTGGCACAAGTGCTGCAGAGCCGTGCGCCGGCCGGGTCCTGCTGTGCACTGTCTCTGCCTGCTCCTAAATCACAAAAGCAGGGTTTTATTTTTGTATAATAGCAATTCGGTTTTAAATATAGTGTCCGTAATGGTGAGTGCCAGTGTGTTTACCCATGGTGGGAGCACCAATTACTGCTCTGCCTGCCCTCCGCCTCCCACAGGTAGCACAGCCGCACACCGCGCCAGCGCTCTACTAAAACATAGGCAAGCAGTTGCATCTCTTTCTTTCAGACCAATAAGTGCGTGCAGCCTGCTTCACAGTGGAGAAGGAAAGCAGTGCAGGCCCAAGGGGAGGCAGGAGGCCATCCTGCTGGGGCTGCAGGGCCCCCCACACAGCAGCAGGCTCATGGCCTGCAGGAGCTGCGCTCCCTCCTCCCAGGGCAGAGAGCAGTTTTTAGATCTGTTGGCTATTTAACAAGTGTATGATGCTATGCATTATGCCATCTCTCTTATGGTGGTCCCTTTCCATTAACTTGGAGTTAGGTAACGAGAACCGTTTCCAGGCTCTGCGGGGCAAGGGCCGTGTTATTGGGTGCAGGGTGTGCCAACCTGCCTGCGTTCGGTCCTGTGGCACCAGGAGGTTGGGACCCTGAATGTCACACTCAACGTTAATGCTGCTGCAGTGCAGCTGTTGGCAGCTTCAGCAGAACCCAGCAGACCTGCAGCTGGTGGCTGTTGGAATAGGGGAACTAAGCAGGAGGGAGAGCAACTTGTTACCACACTGTGCTGAGCTGTGCTCCATGCATGCAGCAGGCAGCCAGGTGCAGTGTGTGGGTCTGGAGTGCTAAATAACTATAAATCCGTGACACTTTGCATCTGCTTCTCTCTATCCAGACACAGAGGTGTCCCTTTTACTCTCAGAATGTTGGGCATTATGTGCCTGAGGGAGAACCATGGGGTCACAGGGACAGCTCCTGAGGCACTGCCCACGAGCATCCAGCAGCAGACCTGGCTGGTACCGCTGGAAAATGGGGCTGTCCCTGTTCATCCTGTGCCCGGCAGTGGGACCAGCACCTCAATGGGGTGGCTGTGGGGCACAGGAGGCAGAGCAGCGTTGTCCATCCCCGGGGGGGAGCTGGGGGCTGGGCCAGGGGCAGCTCGCAGTGTCTCAGTGCACATCCTCATTTGCTGCTGTTGCGCTCAGTTTCAGGGTGGCTTGAATGTGCAGAGGTGAGTGGTTTGATTATACCACCATAGTGACTGCTGAGTGTCAGTAAGCGCTCATGTAGGCCCCGCTGTGGGAAGGGGAGATGTGACATTCAGCACTGTGCTGTGCTGACCCAGATCTGCCTTCCCAGGAACACGGCGTGTATCCTCACTGCTGGGAGCCAGCATCAGGGCTGCTGCCCTGTGCATCAGCTGCATCTTCTGCACGGGACTCGGGCAGAGCCAGCGGGCAAACCAGGAGATTGTGTTGTAGGAGCCTGGGGCTGCGGGCAGTGCTGAGCTGGGTGCCCGGGCTGCAGGGCAGAGAGCAGTGCAGGCTGCTGGCGGCTGCTGCAACGAGAGCACAGTCAGTGTTCTGAGCCGAATTGCAGAATAAGGTCAAACTGCATTGAATTGATTTGTTTCCTGATGAAAATGTCTTTTTTACTGAACGTAAGGCTGTCTTTTGCCTTGTCACTGTTCCTGCTTGGATTTGTTTCAAAGAGGAATGAGTAAAGGAAAAGAACTGTAATTTGAAGGATCTGTTTTTCCAGAAGAGGATTCAATTCTCTTTTCCTTTTTGACTTTTTTTTTTTATTACTGCATTATCTCCTCATCAGTGAAAGCTGAGGCTGCTCTGTCACCCTGCAAGCAGTGCATGAAATGTATCTGCTCAGCGGGTGCAGGTTACCCTGCTGTCCTGGCTCTGAGATGGCTGCAGTGGCCTCAGTGCCACCCGGTGACCCCGGTGCTTACAGTGGCTCAGAGCTGCTCAGTGTGGGGCCAGCGCCGGGTGAGCCTCTTCCAGTCCCGCTGTGTGCTGCCGTCATGGGGGAAAATGCATCCCTGTAAGGGATGTGCCTGCTTTACTTTACGAGCACTGCTGCTTGCCTGGTTTCCAGCAGCAGCAGAATTTTATTAGCATTGCTCTGCAGAAATGCATGGTTTGGAAAGGTGAAGCAGGCAGGTGGTAGCAGAGCTGTGAGGTTGCTTCCGTCTGCACATGGCTGCCCTGGAAGCAGCTGGGACTGCAGGGTTGGCTGGGCTGGGCTGACAGGGGCTCCCCAGGAAATGTGCTTCTGCCTGCCTAAGTCTCTTGTGCTCCTTCTCTTTCTCAGGGGCGATGTTCGAGGGAGAACTGCAAGTACCTTCACCCGCCGCCGCACTTAAAAACGCAGCTGGAGATCAATGGCCGCAATAACCTGATCCAGCAGAAGAACATGGCCATGCTGGCCCAGCAGATGCAGCTTGCCAATGCCATGATGCCCGGAGCCCCGCTGCAGCCTGTGGTATGTGCCTGGGGCCAGGGCAGTGAGTGCTGGGGGGTGGGAGCCTGTAGGAGCCCAGAGACGTCAGGAACCAATGGGGAAATCCAGTGCTGGGCTGCATGTCTTCATGCTACTCAATTCCTCCTTGCCTGAGACTACATTGTTTCACTTGGTAATTTAATTCTCTTTTTTATAATATATTTCTTAATTTTAAGAATGTGAGCGATATGTGTGTGATTTTAGTAGACAGCTGTTTCCTTTGCAATTTCATATGCAGTGGGAAATTATGGAGAAGATTCCTGCTGGCTGTATTCCACCCATTTGGGGGAGCCCTCCAGGTGCTCTGTGCTGGGCTTTGGTTTGGCCACATGCTGCGGGGCAGAGCTCAGCCTGCAGCCATGGGGCAGGCAGCAGGGGGACAGATGCAGAGAATGGCCCTCCTGTGCTCGGTGGCCTGTTCGGTTTATTTAATACAACCACTATTCTCCCACAGAGCTTTATGCCTCACCTATTTCAAGAAAAAGTGTGTGTGCGGCTGGGAAGATCAGAAAATGCTGTCGAGGGATCTTCACAGTGAATTGCCTTTAGTTGCAGTTACCACAGTGTGGGAAGACAGGGCGTTCTCCGTGCTCTTTTGAGCATCTTTCAACACCACTGCACGCATCACCGAAGTGAGGCAATGAGCTGAGGCCGTGCTGCCGTGTGAGCACCAGTGAGGCCACGCCGTGCTGCAGTGTGGGCATTAACTCCAGGGCTGCCTCCCCATAAGTTTTCAACTGTAAAGTGTGCCACGGTTTTGTTTTTCTTTCCTGACTGGAGTACAGTGATGCCACACTGGTGCCAACACGTTGTTACTATGAAGGGGGCTATGAAAAAGCTGAACAGTCAACATGGTGAAAGCCATTGCTTAAAAGATTCTTCTCTATCATCCTAATAGGTTCATTATTGCATAGACGATACACAGTAATGAAAAGTGTGGTTAATTAATAGCAAATTAATGTTATTTTGTTTCTTCTGAAATTTACGTATTTCTTTCTTGTTCATGTGGATGAAAAAGCAGGTATGTCGAAGAGAGCCCTCTGGTTTGTGCAAATATCAGGCTTCCTTTCTCCAATAACCTTTGCATATATTTTTGTGCAGTGTTTCAGACAGACTTGCTCCTTGCTTGCAAACAATTGGGTCATTTCCTCAGGAACTCAAAGCCATGTGGTGCTCTGTGCTGGCTGGCCTACATAGATAGGAAACAGAGAAAAAAGTTGCATTAACTCCGTTGTTTTTCCTTCTAAAAATCTATGTGGAAGAAAAATGGAAACGCCTTGAGCAACTGCTTTATTTGGATCCGGAGACAAAGAGCTGGGCAGAGTCCGACCGGCCGTGCCAGCACCGTGCCCTGCACTCATGGGGCAGCGGGTCCTGATCCTCGCTGCGGCGCTTGATCCTGCAGCTTGCTGCCGCGTGCCGCAGCCCTCATGCAGGTCCTTCCTCACCAGCACCAGACACCTGCACTGCTTTGGCTGCATTCCTCCAAGACCCGCAGACCAGTCCTGTGCCCACGATCGCCGGGTGGCAGCGTGGCAGATGCCCGTACTTACGCGTGTGTCTCTGTTCTGCTTGCAGCCCATGTTCTCCGTCGCGCCCAGCCTAGCCACCAATGCCTCGGCTGCCTTCAACCCCTACCTGGGGCCTGTGTCCCCAGGGCTGGTGCCGGCGGAGATCCTGCCCACCGCGCCCATGCTGGTGACGGGCAACCCTGGTGTCCCGGTGCCTGCTGCCGCCGCTGCTGCTGCGCAGAAGCTGATGAGGACGGACAGGCTGGAGGTAGGAGCCCAATGGTAGCTGCTCCTGCAGTACCAGCCACTGCGTGTGCCAAAGAGAATGTAGTTCTCTGGCAAAAGCAAACCGCAAGCGTCACTTCAGCTGATGGTGTCCTGCCTTGGCTGAGGGCAGGGAGAGCGCGCAGCCCCATGCCGTGCTTGTGGCTCTGCTCCTGGCCCTGCAGCCCGGAGGGAAGCGGAGCACTGAGGGTGTCCTGAGGCCGCATTAATGTGTGCGCAGCAGCTGCTAATGGGCACGGGCACAGGGCCTGCTGCAGCTGCCGGCTGGGAGCCGCTTCCAGCTCTGCCGTGTTCTTGCTCTGGGCACGTGCTGCTGGCATTGCCCGGCGCCTCTGTGTGCTCCTTCGCTGTGGCCCTGGCAAGCGCTGGTCCTCGCTGGCTCTCGCTCCCCCTTGCCCTGAATCTCTCTGATCTGAAAGTCTTGGCCGTGTCCTCGGTATCATATTGACGTCGTGCTCGGAGGCAGCACCGTGCCGTGCAGTCCTGGTGCTGAGTGGTGCAGGTGGATGATATCCCAGCAGGCAGTGTGATGCTATGTTCTGCAGTGTGTGGTGCCCTTGGTGTCAGCACAGATGTGAAGCAGCACCCAGCAGCTCCCAGGTACCCAGCGGCTCCTTGCGCCGCAAGTGTCTGGGGGCGCAGGGTGAGCTGATGTTCTGGAGATCGTCCCTGCGTGTGATGCGGCAGTGGCAGGGATCTGTTTTAGAGTGCAGCCAGCCATAGTGGTAGTGCCCTTCTACCTGCCTAGGCATCCGCGGTGGTAGGGCATGTGTCTGCTGGTGCGGGCCACGTGCACCTTTTGCTCAGTGGTGTCACCTCAGAAGCAGCATGCTGTAAGTGCGTGCTGCGAGGCACAGGAGGCAGCAAGCTGCCTGGCACTGCGTTCCCGAGTGTCACATCCACACAGGTGCCCTCCTGCAGGGTCACAGCACTTCCCCATGGGGTTGGTGTGTCAAAGGAAAGAGCTCCTTGGAGCACGTTCAGGTTGCGGGAGGGGCAGCTGCCCCGGGCAGGCATGTTCTCCACTGTAAGAGATTTCTCCTCAGCCAGCACTTTATTTCACAGAGAAGACTTATCAGAAAGGGATTAAAATAAAATGCTGTCACATAAACTCCTAAATAAACCACATTGAGCTCAGAAATAAAAACTTGAAGATGGGCATTTCCAAACACTCTGCCTGCAGCCAAGGGTGCAAGGGAAGGGGCTGCAGCAGGTGAGCCACTGCCTGCAGGCCCAGCCCTCCGCTGGCAGCACATTCTGAGCTGCTGGGCCACACTTCTCCATGCAACAGGGAGCTGTGAGAGTGTTATTCACATACAGTTAGAAAAAGATCTGCAAAAATACCTGAAATCAGACAAGTTCCCTCTCATTTCCTGATATCCCAGCCTGCCAGCACCTGGCAGCTTCTCTGCTGTGATTGCATTTACCTCAGCTGGCTGTGCATCTCAGTGAAGCCTTTGTCCTTGAAGGAGAGCAGTCCCTCCCCTTCTCCCCCCAGCCCCTGCCTCACTAGCAGGCCTTACCATGACCCTGCCCTGACCATGCAGCTCCCTGAGCCTCCTGCTTTCCTCAAGCTGTGTGGTTCTGCTGTGACGAGAAGCTGATCTCAGTGCAGCCGCTCTGCAGCTCCATGCCTCTCCCACACACGTGCGGTGCCTACTGTGGGCAGGGGCTGCTCCTCCTCCTTTTTTTTCCCCTTGGCAAATGCAGTTTCAGTAGTTTAATATGTAGGGAATGTGGCATTGCCGTCCAGTGTGGTGGCTGTTTAATCTGAGCTATCTAGATTTAGTGTACGAATGACGAATCAACACATATTTTTTATGAACAGTAAATCATTGTTATGTATTTTATCGATTAGAAAAATGCAGAGCAGATTGGGAAGATTTTACCTCCCAGCAGCTGGCACACTGCAAGCAGTGCATGGCTTCTGCTCCCTGCACTGCCACCGTGCTGCCATTTGTTCTTCCTGACTGCAGAGCTTTATATGGTTGGCTCTCTCTCTCGGAATGAGCTGTCCCATGAAAAAATAACCATGTGATGTTAGCATCTAATCTTGGAATATGATTTGTTCTGGTTAGAATTTTAAATACTTATTTTCAAGACTGATGTACTCGGTTGTTAATTCAGCTGGCACACGTGTTCCGGGCTACTGAATCACACTGTCCCACAGCAGAGAGCTCTTTGCACGCATGCCCAGGGCTCAGGAAGGCAGCAGGGCTCAGTGTCGTCCTGGGCAGCTGTGAGTGCTGGTGGGGCTGGGCTGGTGCCTGCTCCTGCAGCACGGCTCCTTCCAAAGCTTTTGGGGCTCACTGCCCGTGCTGACGGTGTGCAGATGAGCAGGTGATCATCAGCCTCTCACTGAAGGCGTTGGGCTCAGTGTGGAAATTTCCTGGGTTCAGAATTTCCTCCACCTCCCCTCATGTTCCTGCCCAGCCATAGAGATCCTGAACAGAAGTTGGATCTTCTGGTAAACAAGAAGAGAGCCCTCAAAGGAGGGGAGGTGGGGAGGAAGGAGCCACTCACCACCCTGTTTGTTCACAAGCACGTTTCCCTTTGCTGTCATTTTCTGTTCAAAGTATTCGAGAATCAGAACAGCCACAGTCAAGCTGCTGTTTCCTGCATGCTTCACAGATGCCATTTTTTTCTGGATAAAAGCAGCTTACAAGTTCTCAGAGACTCGCAGATACTCACGACATGCTGGATGACAGTGCAGCCCTTCTGATAAGTTCGGTGCAGGGAAGGAGGTGAAAGCACAGGCTGCTGGGGGGTGGGCTCGCAGCGCGCCGTCCAAGTGAGATGCGGTTCCCTTGGCTGGCAGCTGGAGTCCTGCGGCTCCCTGCCAGCGTCTTAGGTTCTGTTTGTGCTTCTTAGCTTACCAAGTGGAAAATGACGATGCTAATTACGGAGCTACTAATAAACAAACAGATAAACACTCTGCAGCTCTGAAAGGCTAGACCACATCTCGTGCTTCCATGCTTCTCTCAGCTCCAGCAGACGAGTGATATATTACTGTGTGCTTATGGCAAGAAGTAACACCATTTTCATTGTTTGCTTTTAAGTAAACAAGAATTGGAAACACTTGGCTAGCATCATAGTGGCTCAAAAGCCAATGTAGGTCATCCTGGTTAGAAGGCGCAGTGGCTTTGTGGCTTGTGTCTGGTGCTGTGAGTTGTGCTCAAAGATGGGCAAGCAGCACTGTGAGCTGGGCATTGTCCTGTTGGCCACCATGTGACAGCTCTGTGGAAGCTGGCACTGTGCATGCCAAGGCCCTTGCCCAGCTGCTCCAGGCTTCTGGTCATTTTCCTTTGGCTTTTAACTGGGTTAAGTTTCCTTATGTGTGCTTTCTTTTTCTCTCTTTTTCTGTGTATTTTGTGTGTCATCCTTGGGTTATTGATTGAGCAGATCTTGCTTACATGCAGAATTGTTCTGAGACCTTGGTTCTGTTCTTCTTCTGTATTACCAGTGCAGAAGATGAGCAGAGGCAGCCAGCTCTTGTTTGTTGCATCTTTTATCTTCAGAGCAAAAGGCTTTCCTAGACTTCTAGACTTCTAGCAAATGAACGAAATTATCCACTCCTGTCTGCTTAGGAGGCCTGTGTTTGGGTAAAAGACACTGATTTACAGCCCAGAAGGCATTCACAGGCAATGGAAGGGAACTGGGGCCTGGTCAGGAACCAATCAGCCCAAAAGTCATCCGGCAAGCAAGTGGTTGTTTGCTAGCTGAGGAATGTGCCCAGCCTGTTCCATGTGTGCTACAACAACAGCCCTGCGAGCATTGAGCTGCAAGCAGCAGGGCGGTGGGGATGGAAGAGGAAGGGAGGTGCCCTGGCTGGCTTACTTGGGTCAGTGTGTTTGCTGCCAAACATACATCCACAGCCTTTGTCACCATATGGAAAAAAGACTATAAATAGGGATGACCGTGGAGAAAGGGTGCTCCCTGCAAGCAGGTCCATGCATGGCAGGGTGCCTGTCCTTGGGTGTTGTTCCTGAGCTGTGGTTGGTGGGCAGCTGGGCCTGAAGCAGCACAGCGGCTAGAAAGCAGTCAGCGTGCTGGCAGGGATGGAGAGGCAGTAATCAGCCGAGTCTGGTTTGTTGTGTGGATTGGAGCCAAGGGTCTCGAGGAAGTGCTGCTGATCCAGGCTCATGGCACCACTTGTAGACGGAAATCCCACCTACTAAAGCAGTTTTATTTTTTATGAACTTGCTTGCTTTTGTATCTTTCCGTTTCCTACAACTTTTGAAACCTAAAATGACAGATGTGTTTTTGTTTGTGGTTTCTGAAGAGCTGGCCATAGAACCCGTGCCATTTTCTTAAGGAGAATGTTTCCGAGGTGTCTGCGGTGGGGCCAGTGCTGTTGGCACTGGGACGCAGCCAGTGGTGGTGCCAGCTGGTACCATGTGGTGGTGGCAGTGACACGGCTGCAGTCTGCAGCCTTGCTGGTCCCCCAGCATGGTTCTGCTGCTCTGCTCGTGGTGTGGCTGTGCCAGGCTGGTGGTCGCTCTGCTGCTCCCTTCCGTGGGCTGAGCCCCACAGCCCCACGTGGCGGTGCCGCTCCAGGTTACTCTCTGATGACAGCCGTGGGGAGCCAGCGGTGCTGTGCATGCTCAGCGCAGCACAGGGGCCTGCCCAGCAGGGCCCTGCTGACGTGTGGATGGCTGGGTGGTGGCAGAGAGCCGCGCTGCTGGGCACCGCCCTGAGTGGGGCTCGGTGGGGCCGAAGTAAGGCCTGCTGTGTGTGCGGCTCTTGGCACTGCCGCTCCCGGTGTTCCCTGGCACCGCAAGCGCTCTTGTTGGTGCCCGGTGCTGTGCTGGCAGGGTGGGATGGCCACCGGGCTGAGCTCTCCTCCCGGTGTTGCAGGTGTGTCGGGAGTACCAGCGCGGGAACTGCAACCGGGGCGAGAACGACTGCCGGTTCGCTCACCCCGCCGACAGCGCCATGATCGACACCAACGATAACACCGTTACGGTCTGCATGGATTACATCAAAGGGAGATGCTCACGGGAAAAGTGCAAATACTTCCACCCTCCAGCACATCTGCAAGCCAAGATCAAGGCTGCCCAGTACCAGGTTAACCAGGCTGCAGCTGCCCAGGCAGCAGCGACGGCGGCTGCCATGGTGAGTTGGGAAGCAGCATCCGATGGTATGAGTGCGCCGAGAGGGAGTGAGCAGTGTTAGCTACTGTTACTGGGATGTGCCTGGGGTCCCGGCTGGTGTGGGGCGCAGCGATCTGCCCCAGCACATGGTGCCAGACTGGCTTTTGTGGAGTTTCAGACCGTTACAGTATGTCACTAATTCTGCCTGCTGGTGTATGGAGTACATGTACATATACATGTGCATATGTGTGTGTGTGTGTGTGTGCATACGTGTATATAGAGTCTATTGTATATGTCAGTGTGCGGGTAGTTGCATACCCATGTCGAAGCTCAGACAGACCCATGGTGGTGAGCTGCCACCAGGCTGTGTGCGTGGCAGTGTAGCTTGAGGCCACAGCCACCCTGCACCCACGGCAGGCAGCACAGGTGGGCTGCCGGAGCCGGCACAGTGCAGGGCCTGGCTCCGGCAACTGGCCAGTGCGGTGCGGGGTCCCCGGCCAGGTGCAGACCCTGGTGGCCCTGAGGCCCTGGCCACATGCAGGCCCCGGCCGTGGCCGTACAGGTCGTGACAGTATTGAGGCCCTGGCCACCCAGGCCCTGGCCGCACCGTCCATGTGTGTGAGTGCAGGGAGGGTGCAGGGAGCCAGGGTGCAGTGCGGGGCACATGGGGGCTGGCTCTGAGAGCCCCCTGTCCCACTGCCCCCCACTGCCCCGGGCCTGATGTGCATGCCTAGTCTTGTTACCGTTGTACACGGCATCCGGTGATTTGTTTTTATTTGTTTTTTCTCACCTACCCAAATGCACTGCTGCCCCCATGATGCACCTCTGCTTGCTGTTTATGTTAATGCGCTTGACCCCACTGGCCATTGCCATCATGTGCTCGCTGCCTGCTAATTAAGACTCAGTCGGCTGTCAAATCACTGAAGCGACCCCTCGAGGCAACCTTTGACCTGGTACTATGACCTTTCACCTTTTAGCTTGGCATGTAGCTGTATTGTAGAGTCGAGTTGGGGGTTAATGTGCAGAATCCAAAAGCTCCCGGATCCCTCCCTCCCTGCCTGATGGGTGTGGGGGCAGTGGGACCAGGCCCCACGGCAACCTTAGCCTGTGCAGGCCCTGCCCCCCCTGCCCTGCCCTCCCATCCCCATCCCTATCCCATCCCATCCTTCTCATCCCATCCCCTCCCCTCCAGTCCCCATCCCCTCCCTCCCATCCCCATCCCATCCTTCCTGTTGCTGTCCCATCCCACTCCCATCCCCGTCCTGTCCCTGGGAGCCGCGAGGGCCGGGCCCGGCACAGGGTGCGTTGGCATGGCTTGGCGGCGCTGCGGCGTGGAGGTGGCCGGGGGTGCCGGCATGTGGCAAGCTCTGCATGCCAGGCAGGCGCTGGGGCCGGGAGTGGGGTAGTGCCGGCAGCGCCGCGCCGTGCCGATTAACATCGCTTCTACGTGTTGATCCTCATGGAGCTCTCAGCGCTGCTTCCCCCCGCCCGATAGCCTTGCTCCTCGCCCAAGCCCTGAAGCTTTACCGTAGTGTAAGAGTTACTCCAGTTCTTACAACGCGCGGCTCCGACACGTCTCCCTGTACTGCTGCCATGGTAGGCCGAAGTAGTGCTCCCTTGTGAAGCTTTGACCTCGCCTTTTATTTGGTAGTTAAAAGTCTGCTATGCTGCTTGCTTGCTCATGGATAAACATGGTGCTGCCTGTTTTTTTTGCCTTCTACTGATTTTTCTTTTCTCCTCTCTCTCTTCTCTTTTTGTCTCCCTCCCATTTTCCACATCCCTCACCCTCACCCTTTTTTTTTTTTTTTTTACTGGACTTTATTTTTATGCCCATCCACCATTCAGGGAATTCCTCAAGCTGTACTTCCCCCATTACCAAAGAGGCCTGCGCTTGAAAAAACCAATGGTGCCACCGCAGTGTTCAATACTGGTATTTTCCAATACCAGCAAGCTCTTGCCAACATGCAGCTGCAGCAGCACACAGCCTTTCTCCCACCAGGTAAGTGCCAGCGCGTGCCTGGCGGGGTGGGAGGGCGGGAGCTGAGGGGCAGCACCAGCCGTGCGGTGCCGCAGTGCGGTGCGGCCGTGCTGAGCGGAGGATGCTGGCGATGAGGCTGCTTCCCTCCCGGTGCTTTTCGGAGGCTGGGTGGGTGTTTTCCTCTCTAACATAAAAATCAGCACTGTGCTCTGTCCTCCCAAATCAGAACTGGAAATCTTTTCTCTCGTTTCTCTTTCCCTCAAGTAACTTTTCTTTATGCCACATCTCTTCAGCTCCTGTGTTTGTTTCTGTTTGCTGTGAGACCCCTTGGCTTTGCTGTGCTTAGAGGCAGGTGTGAGTCAAAACTGGAGGGTTTTGTTTCAGTTTCGGTGCAGCGGTCATAAGGCCTGGCCAGGCAGTCTTGCAGGTAGCTGACCATGAGCACACAGAAATAGGATCCACACCTCTGCTGCCAGAGCCTCAGGGCTGAGTTCAGCTAAGCAGAAGTGAGGTGTACTTGGTTTTAATCTGGCACAACCACGGTTAGACTCATCCTAGTGCAGCTGCTGAAGCACTGATGTCTGTGCTATGCACATAACACACATAACACACATAAGCAGAAATCCCTTTGAAGTAAACAAGACGTAAAGCTTGAATATAGCTGTGGTTCTGCAAACAGCACTTCACACAGGAGCGTATTTTAGCCCGCTCTGTGAGCTTCTACCTGCATTAATGCAGCTGAGTCAGGTTTTTCCACATGAGCTCCATGGTAGAGCAGCACTGTCAGTCTAGGAGGTAAGTGATGGAAAGCTGGGGACGTGTGACAGATACATACTCAAAACTGGAAGGAGGCTGAGGACAGCCCTTTGTAACTCAGGCTAGCTGAGGGAGGGGAGAAAGAAGAATGCAGCTATTGAATCTTTGCCCAAACATTTTCAGCATGTGCATTCCTGGGAATTTGGTGCAATGCCTTTTGCCATTCTTTCTTACTGGTAGAATTTTGGCATACAGTGATTTAAATGGCACAGAAATTATTTGTTTGATGTAGTGAATGGTAATAACTTACTTGGATTCCAAAATTTAATTGCAACCACTGGTGTGTATTAGCAGAAGCTTCGTGCGGTCAGTGGAAAGGCTTTGACTGAGCAGACATGAGGCCAGGTCTCTAGACCATGTTCTAAAGTACAGACCAAATGCATAAGCAATCACTGCCCATCCTGCTGATGTTAAACAATTTCACAAGTTTGCTTTGTAAAGAGTGGCTGATGTAGTTATCTGCAGAGGTTTCCCACTTCCACTAAGTCAAGGGGGGTTGGCTGGTTTCTGGAAGTACTCAAACCGCTCTGAATTATGCCCTTTAAACTTAGAAACTCAGGTTATAGTTTGTGTACACCAGATCTTATCAGCAAGCCTACCTTCTTACTTAGCTAACCTGCTGTGGAACCTGTAGGAGTTTGGTGCTTCTCTTGAACTGTCTTGGCCACTCAAGTGTAGTGAATGCCCAACAAGAGGAGTGAGGTCAGGGCAGCGAGGGACCGTCAGAGCCAGTGCAGCCCCGAGGGAGCCGATGTCACAGGGCCTGCTCTCTGCGGGCCTGGTGTCACAGGGCCTGCTCTCTGCGGGCCTGGTGTCACAGGGCCTGCTCTCTG